>JAUZNC010029248.1:5576-17127 GCA_034780395.1 Vannuccia rotundouncinata | reverse complement strand
CCTATCTATAACTTTCAATATCTATAGCATCTTCCAATGTTAATTCAAATCAAGACAACTGTTCTGCCTATCTATAACTTTCAATATCTATAGCATATTCCAATGTTAATTCAAATCAAGACAACTGTTCTGCCTATCTATAACTTTCAATATCTATAGCATCTTCCAATGTTAATTCAAATCAAGACAACTGTTCTGCCTATCTATAAATTTCAATATTAAATTTCCCCGTTTTTTCAAAAGATTTGTATAAAATGTTCCTAAACAAAACTGTGACAATGAATAAAGGCAACATTTGTATGTCTTCTCCAAGGCACCGTTCTACTTGATAGCTTTAGAATTCGTGATCTGAAAAGATTTTCTGGATAAGATTTTCTTGATTTTTTTCTCATAAAGCTTAAAACTCATTTTCTTACCAATATTTAGTAAAACCGAAACCACTGTAAAATTCTTACTAGATGGATGGAGTTACTAGTTGGATATACTAGTGTACGAATCTATGTATAAACATATTAAATATCTTTACTTGCTATATGATAATCCTTTCTTCCCGCACACCACTGTAGTACATGGCTAGTGAACACTTCCGAGTCATGGGGAAGATTCAACCAGAGTACGAGAAGATGCTAATTCCACGAACACACAAAATTGACTTCCTTCTTGCTGACGGCAACGCTCTTCATGACTGGAGCTCCCTTCTCGTCGAGAACTATGTCGAAGTGAGTCGTTCCAACCCTCCTTCCTCCCACTTAAGATCCGCCGTAAATGCTCTCCCCATTTTTTCGGAATAGGAAGTTCTGCAGTCGCTGCAGTCTTTTGAACTTCTGCTTGACCGTGCAGGGGATATTCGTCAGTTTCGAATTGAAGAAACCCTGACCCGCATTTCGGACACCGAATTAGTGGCGCTACCCAACGAGGGCGAGCCCTGGACGATCGGAGAGTTTGTGCAGCGGACTTTGGAGAAGTCGATATCAGGCGCGAAGGAGATGCACGAGCTTAGTCAGAGTGTCTTGGAGGCTGTGCAGGACTTCTTGGACTTGATTATGTATGATTTTGATACCTTTCAGCGAAACATCGCCAACAAGACGGACACTAATGACGTCAGTGAAGAAAGTGAGACCTGTTATTCGAGTATAAATTTTGAAATAGGGAAGAATTAATGTTAAATTATGTAACATATAGTCTGTAATTTTACGTACCCGAGTCAGTCTTTTTGTTTCACAGACTCGAGTATGTAAAATTACAGCTTTTCATTATTTTTCTTTTCTTCACCCTTTAGCACAGAACTTGCGCAGCATGGATATGTTGCATGCTGTCTTGACGGACCACCAGATTGAAGTGGCCCGCACCAAGAAGCTCGTCAGTAAGATTGTCTTCGCTGGGGAAGAGTTGATGCGCTCCTTTGCCCAGAAGACGGTGGATTCTGTTGTGCGGGCGATCAGGAAGTCCCTCGATAGTCTCTGGAGATTAGCGGCCTGTAAGGAAGCCGCGGGTATGCTCAAGGATACGGCGTTGGGGCGCAAGGTGGACAAAGGTAACGACCTTGTTGAGGTGGTGTGCTGCAATTGAAACTCATTTGGAAGGATCTATATTTCAGGAAACGCTGTCCCGTATCCTCTGATACGGTGTGATGTGCGTCTAATGGGCAATAAGCTGGGCATCCGACCTACAATGGAGGACATTCAAAATGGGATCCGCAAAGCTTCTGTCTTTGTGGTCAATTGTAGTCGATCAGTCGGAAAATGGTCGGACGCGGGTCGTCGAGTAAACGATGATACCAAATTCTCCTCCTCTAATAAGGCTGACACCAAAGGGAGGCGCTATTCCAGTTCCAAGTCGCCGGCTCCGGAAATGATACCGATTATTGTGGACGGTGTGGGCGGCGGTGGGAGTGCCCCCGTGATGAAGGAGGAGCACACGAGTCAGAGTGGCACAGGGTCGGCCACCCAGGGTTCAGGGTTGCCACTTCAAATGGAGGAAGCAGTCGAAAAAGAACAAGATCCATCCCCGTCTATTTTAGAGGTGGAGCCAAAGTTGGATATTGTGAGTCTTATTATTTACGATTCATTCTTAATGTTTTTCTTTAAAACTTTTCTGAGAACGTTAAAAAGTAATTACAATATTTGTATCTCTTATGAACCCTTTCAGTGATTCTGTTCAAATTCAATTCGTGGAATTTTTTGAGCAAACACTTTTATTGTTACAGCTACTTTTTTATAATTAAAAAGTTTTGTCGTTTTACACATCTTGGGATTACATTTTACATCACAAGATCTTACTTCATATAGAACTTAAATGCGAACTTATAAAGGATTCCTACCTTGACCTTTGACGTCGAATTGCAATTCAATTTCAGTGTCATTTGTAAATTATAAGACATATTTCGTAAAATATGTGTTACCTAGCTCATTTTGAAAAAAATATTTGACTACAGTTTTTTAGTAATATTCATTTGCAAAATCTAAATCTAGATAGATAATTGTTATGATAAAGACGTGAAATTTTCTGTTTTATATGAATGTCGCCAATAGAATTCACATGTTTGTACATGTATGTTTAATTAACCTTTTATGCTAAAATTCACATTTTCAAAAACATGTTTTCGTAATTCTACTCGCTGAAATATTCAAAATAATTTTGACGTTGATAATTTCGGGAATTCCAAGTTGACGGAAAATAAATTCACAGTCTATTATTGAAAATATAAAGAATATTTTCCAACGAACCTAATATTATATTATTTGAAAAATGGAATCATATTATGAACTATATAGTTACTATATTTAATTGAAAAATATGTACTATATATTGAAATATGAAAAATTAGAACAAAACGGAAATACATAAAAAATACATTCTGAAATGTAATATGAGAAAAAAAATATACAGAAAGTGATTTTTATATGACGCAATCATTGGGAGGTTGTTTGATTTTTATTTGATTGCCTAGTTGATTAGCCGATACAAATAGTGAGTCCAGTTTGAGGCTTTACGTTTTATTTACAGGAATCTTAACAAACCACAATCAAATTTACGGAAAATAACAATATCCGGTATCGTATGGCTACGGGGGGGGAGCTTAGCCTATAAAACGACACACCAAGCATTGATTTTCTAAGGTTTTATGACTTAGAATGCATTTAAAGGCAACTAAATAATCAATTTTTAGAATATATAATATAGAATGCAAATTATAGGCTTCAAAAATCAATAAAAGACATTGAATACTTCCGAAATTTCTTGTATAAGAATGGTGCATAACATATCAGCCAATCAGAGTCTACTGATACTAAAAATAGAATCACGTGCTGGGTGAGTAAACTTTTTTGCTGTATCAAACCTTGATCGCCTAGTCGGTAAAAGGTTGATGAAAGAAATTAGTTAATTAAAAGGACATTTACCGTGTCTAATTTTGTAATTGGTAGATATTCATTTATCAGCTCTTTATTCCTTCATGTTTCTTTCTACCAAGTATCAATTTACTCATCTGTTAAGATTTTACTTAACAATATAAAGGTATATTTATGGTATAACGGCTCATTTATAAGAACAATAAATAACGTAGCTATAATGGAACATTATATTCCGACACATTTTACGGATATATCGATTCCTTTATATTGCATGAACTAAACATGAAATACATAGAGTACCAATGATGTAACAGGAAAATATCTTATTAAATTCATTTTAGAAAAGACAAAGCAGCAAAACATCTCTTCTATCTTCTGGTACTACAATTTGACATTTTCCTATTTTTTGCTGTTTATTCATTTCGTTTTTGTTTACAATTCAAGGTTGATTTTCTAATATTTTAATGAAATAAATATGCTGCATCCAAATCACCAACTATTGATGAAAGGGACATGTTCTCCTTGTGAATGTAGGTGAGCGGAGTGGTGGCGGCATGGAGGATTCAGGGGGGAATGGTACCCAGACAAAGAGCTCAGAAACTAACTTTGTCTCGCTAGAGTTCAACTGTTACTCTGACGTTCGACACGATCGTGAGGTATACCGGCTGCAATCCTTCCTCTTGTCGTGGATCAATAACATGAAGAAGATTGTCTTCCTACCTAGGGGTGTGTTTGCGGGTTTAATTCTACTTGAAATAAAGACTAATCAATTATGAGCCATGTGTAATTAATTCCCTTACAGATGAGATAAAGGAAGTCCGTTCGATCACGGAGAACCTGGAGGTCTTCCAAAATCTGTGGCTTACGACCCCCGAGCAAGAGTTGGAGACTTTCCTTCTTTCGGGACCATCCCTCTTCGAATATGAGAGCAAGTTTATGGAGTTTGACAAGATTGAGAAGGAGCTGTCAGCTGAACCCAACTCGTCTGTTGTTGGTCCCCTGAGTGTGGAGACTGGCAACTTCAAACTAGCTGTTAATAACAACCTGAGACAGTTCAAAACGGTACACAAATTAATTCAGTTTGTTTTGATTTTGCATAAATTGGATATTCTTTACAGCTTTGTGATGCTCGTAAGGTCCATTTATTCAATGCTCAACAAGTATCGACTGCATCTTTAGGTGTTCATGAAAGCCGCTATCGAAAAGTTCATCGCCAAGATTGACAGTCTGCAAAGTCACCTGGAGGACCTGGATCGTTGTCTTCATAGGAATCTCCTGACACTGGACGATATTGCCCTAGCTATGGAGACCTTAAGAAGCATCCGCGAAGAAGAAATAAATATGGATCTCACTATAATATTCGCAGAGGTTGAGTTTTCTTATTTTATTTTTGTACAATCTTACTACCACTGTCCTCTCCTCTCATCTCACTACTTCCACTTCTTTACAGGACGCACAAGTAACCTTGGGCAAACATAACTTGCCCTTCCCCAAAGAACTCGTCGACAAAGTAGAGGCGGTGCGCTACAGCTTCGACCGTCTACGTGCAGATTCCACCCTAGTGATGAACAACATTCTGGCCATCCAGGGAAGCTATAAAAACGAATTGACGACCAATATAGCTCAGCACCAGCTGGATACTTCAGAGTTTGAGCAAGAGTATGACGAGGTAACAACAATCCTTGTCCCGTTATTGTATGGAATTTGATTGAAGTTGAAATAATGCACTTCTGGAAAAAAACGATTTTTTCAGCGCGGCCCAATGGTACCTGGAGTACCACCGCATGAAGCTCTTGACCGGCAAATTCTCTTCAAGAACCGTTACGACAACTTGACCAGAAAAGCCGAGAGCTACCGCAAAGGGGAGCTACTTTTTGGTCTACCGACGAGTGAGTATCCCCGGCTCCAGCAGATTGGAAAGGAGTTGGAGTTACTGCAGAGGCTCTACGGGTTGTTCAACGAGGTCAACAAGACTGTTGGAAGTTACTATGAGATTGTTTGGAGCAGCGTTAATATGGAGAAGATAGCTGCCGAACTTGCGGAGTTTCAGAATAAGTGGGTGTTAAGATATTACCAACTTCATTATTCACTTGTGTTATTTAGCTAAATTCTGATATTCCCCTTTGAAGATGTAAACGGCTTCCCAAAGCTCTGCGGTCTTGGGCCGCCTACGAAGACCTGAAGAAGACTATAGACGACTTCAACGAGAAGGTCCCTTTACTGGAGTTGATGACCAACAAGGCGATGAAGCCACGACATTGGCAGCGCTTGGCCGACCTCACCAATTACACCTTTGATGTAGATTCAGAGACCTTCACACTCAAGAATATGCTCGACGCCCCGCTGCTGAATGTTAAGGACGATGTTGAGGTAAGTGATGGCCTCTTGTGCTGCTCTCAATTGTTATATCATGAGAGTAACTGGGTTGTGTTGGCATGATAGGATATCTGCATCTCAGCAACACGAGAGAAGGAAATCGAAGCCAAACTGTTTGCGGTACAAAGCGAATGGGCCACTCATGACCTAAAATTGGCCAACTTTAAGACTCGCGGGGAGTTATTACTGAAAGGCGACCGAGTGCAAGAGATTATAGGATTTTTGGAAGATTCACTGATGATTCTAAGTTCTCTTATGAGTAATAGGTGAGTGTTGGAGCTATAAAGAGAAGGTATGAGATAGCTATCCAGGGAAACTCAATTTACAGAGGTTATGTACAGAGGTTAAATATATTTATATAAGATATAAATATATATTAACCTCTATATATATATATATATATATATATATATATATTATATATTTATCAATGAAAAATGTAAAATGTGAGTTGAGATAATTAAATAATTTATTAAAAAAATGAAACTGGACTGAATTGTCTAAAAAAATGATAGTATTGTTTATTTAGATTTCCTCTCTATAATATATAATGTATAGTATAGTTATATCTCATCTATAACCCTTCTCTCAGATACAACGCCCCATTCAAGAAGCCTATTCAAGATTGGGTTGGCAAGTTGAGCACATCCAGTGAGGTCATGGAAAACTGGATGCGCGTTCAGAACCTCTGGGTCTATCTAGAGGCGGTCTTCGTTGGCGGGGACATTGCTAAACAGCTGCCAGCCGAGGCCAAGCGTTTTCAAAACATCGACAAGTCCTATGTGAAGATCATGGAGCGCGCTCGAGACACTCCCAATGTTGTCCAGTGCTGTGCCGGAGATCAGTCTCTTGTGGAGCTTCTTCCACGACTCCTGGAGCAACTGGAAATGTGTCAAAAGTCACTGACAGGATATCTCGAGAAGAAGCGACTCTTGTTCCCGCGATTCTTTTTCGTTTCTGATCCGGTGTTGCTGGAGATTCTGGGTCAGGCGTCTGATTCCCACTCAATCCAGGCGCATCTGCTCTCTATCTTTGACAACATTAAGAGTGTCAAGTTCAATGACAAGAACTACGACCTGATTGACGAATGTTACTCATCGGAGATGGAGCGATTGGTTGTGTGTATATAATTATTTATAAATTGACTAATCTACAGATTAATTTTAATATTTGGAATGAAAATGAATTCTTTTCGAAGTATTATGGTTTTCTGTTTTCTCATATCTCATCCCTTTGAAGTGTCCACTTCTACACTTCTGCAGGTTCTTCTCCACTTCTGAATTCTTCACTAGCTTCTTGCTACATTTGCCCTTCATCCCACCCTACAGCTAGACCGTTCAGTGCGCTGTGAAGGCCACGTGGAAACCTGGCTAATGAACCTCATGAAGGTCTCACAGGTCTCACTCCACGGGGTCATTAGACAAGCCTTCTTCCACATCCTCGATCCCGAGCTAGACTTGGTTGAGTTTCTGGAACATCACGTCTCTCAAGTGGGCCTGCTGGGAATTCAGTTGATCTGGACGCACGACGCCACCGAAGCTCTCAAGGACGCCAAGAACGACCGCAATGCCATGGTGAAGACCAACAAAAACTTCCTGGCACTGCTGAATCTTCTCATCCAAGAAACCACGCGAGATCTGGGGAAGTTTGCGAGAGTCAAGTTTGAGACATTTATCACCATTCATGTTCACCAACGGGATATCTTCGATGATTTGGTAGGCACGTTGCGATTATACTCTTTCCTCTCTCCTTCTCTCTCATCTCTTCTCCTCTCTCCTTTCTCCTACTCTCTCCCCCTTTCTCCTCTCCACTCTCCCCTCTCCTCTCTCCTCTCCTCTCTCCTCTCCTCTCTACTCTCCTCTCTACTCTCACCCCTCTCTCCCCCTCTTTCCCATCCTCTCTGTTCACTCCTCTCTACTTTCTGCTCTCTGATTTCTCCTCTCTACTCTCTCCTCTTTCCCCTCCTCTCTACTCTCTCCTTTCTACTCTCTCCTCTTTCCCCTCCTCTCTACTCTCTCATTTCTACTCTCTCCTCTTTCCCCTCCTCTCTACTCTCTCATTTCTACTCTCTCCTCTGGGCCCTGATGAAAATTATACTGAAAACTAGTTCCGCGACATTGGTGTTTTTCTTGTGTTTTTTAGGTGTTTGAAATCGGGAGTCAGAAATCTAGAAAGTGTGTTTACTCCCATCTCCTATAACCCCCTCCTCTCTACTTTCTCCTCTCTACTCTCTCCTCTTTCCCCTCCTCTCTACTCTCTCTTCTCTACTCTCTGCTCTCTGATCTCACCTCTCTCTTCTTTTCTCTCTACTCTCTCCTTTCTCCTCTTCTCTCTACTTTCTACTCTCTCCTCTGTACTCTCTGCTCTCTCCTCTGTACTCTCTGCTCTCTGCTCTCTGCTCTTTTCTCTTTACTCTGCTATCTCCTCTCTCCGCTCTTCTCTTTACTCTTTACTCTCCTTTCTCATATTTTCTCTGATCTATATTTTCTACTCTCTTCTCTCTCCTCTTTACTCTATCCTCTATCCTGTTTCCTCTTTACTATCTCCTTCTCCTCTCTACTCTCTTCTAGTTTTTGTCTTCTCTACTCTATGCTTTCTGCTTTCTCCTTTCTGCTCTCTCCTCTCTCTCTCCTCCTCCACTTTACTCTATACTTCTACTCTCTACTCTCTCCTCTCTCCTCTTTACTCTTTACTCTTTATTCTCTGCTCTCCTGTCTGCTCTCTCCACACTAATATTTACACTCTCTCTCTCCTCTTTACTCTTTCTCTCCTTTCTCATCTCATCTCTCCTCTCTTTTCTTTTCTTTTCTCTCTCATCTCTCATCTCTCCTCTCTCCTTCCTCCTTTTTTCTTTCTCCTCTCTCCTCTCTCATTTCTCTTCTCTACTCCTTGAGTGCACCTCTTTCGCTCCCCACAGTGTCGGATGATGGTGAAGTCTCCGCTGGACTTTGAGTGGACCAAACAAACGCGCTTTTACTTCATCGAGAAGGTGGACAAGTGTGTCATCTCCATCACCGACGTCGACTTTGAGTATCAGAACGAGTTTCTAGGCTGCACCGAACGTCTGGTAATCACCCCGCTCACAGATCGATGCTACATCACCCTGGCCCAAGCCCTCAGTATGTGTTTGGGCGGCAATCCAGCCGGCCCCGCTGGTACGGGCAAGACAGAGACGACCAAGGACATGGGCCGGTGTCTTGGCAAGTATGTGGTGGTCTTCAACTGTTCCGATCAGATGGATTTCCGAGGTCTAGGTCGCATCATGAAGGGCCTGGCACAGTCGGGTACCTGGGGCTGCTTCGATGAGTTCAATCGTATCGAGCTGCCCGTGTTGTCGGTAGCCGCTCAGCAGATAGCTATCGTCCTTCAGTGTCGTCGAGAGGGCAAGAATCAGTTTATCTTCACCGATGGAGACATCGTCGACTTGAATCCGGAGTTTGGGATCTTTCTCACCATGGTAACTCCCGACTGTAAACAAATTCTTAATTATTCATTGCTAAATTCATTAGCGCCATTCTCTGCTCCCTTTAAAAGAATCCCGGATACGCTGGACGTCAGGAGCTACCGGAGAACCTCAAGATCAACTTCCGCCCGGTGGCCATGATGGTCCCCGATCGACAGATCATTATCCGGGTCAAGTTGGCGGCGTGTGGCTTCATTGACAATCAGGTTCTCTCGCGCAAGTTTTTCGTTCTCTACAAATTATGCGAGGAACAATTAACTAAACAGGTGAGTCTCTTTTTTCTCTTTTCTTTGAAACATCTCTTATATTACTTGAAAATATTGAAGTAGAATAGTACTAAAACCTTCTAATTAAATGTTCTTTGCTGATAATAATATGAAATGATTTTAAAGTTACTCTTGTATTTTGTCTGTTTTAACTGTAATGTGAATTTTTTGATTACTTGTGTATTAATAACTTTAAAAATCGGTTCAATAAATAAGTTAAATGATCTCGTTATGACCACTATACTTTAGGTCCACTATGATTTCGGTTTGAGGAACATCCTGTCGGTATTACGGACGCTAGGCGCCGCGCGTCGGGCCAGCCCTGACGACTCCGAAGACCGCACGGTGATGCGAGTTCTGCGTGATATGAATCTGAGCAAGCTGGTCGATCAGGACGAGCCACTTTTTCTGTCTCTAATCAATGACCTCTTCCCGAGTATTGTCTTGGATAAAGCCGGTTATCCGGATTTAGAGACGAGTGTGGCAAGTCAAGTGACCGATGCAGGGCTCATCAACCACCCACCCTGGATTCTTAAAGTTGTTCAAGTGGGTTGAGTTCCATTCTTCGAAACGGAACAGAAAAAAAATTATAATATCAATATTAATATATACATTCAAAATCCTTAACATTTTGTTATCTACTAAATCTTTTTTAATAATACACTAAAGACGGAAATTCCATCTTCAGCTTTTTGAAACTCAACGAGTTCGTCATGGTATGATGACGTTGGGTCCTACTGGAACCGGGAAAACTTGGTGTATCAACATTCTCATGAAGGTAAACTCCATTTTTAATATCATTACATAACGTTCAAAGTTGCTACGGTACAATTTACAATGATATATATAAATATATAATATAATTATATATTATTAATTGTAATTCATTGAAAATTTACAAAAAATTTCCTTGAAACCAGATAAATATTTACCCTCAGAGACAAAGTGACAAAAGGATATCAACACATTTTAATCCAATAATCAAACAACCCCGCACTTTGTTTTTTTGTCTCCTGTTCCCAGGCACTGACAGAATGCGGAGATCCCCATAAAGAGATGCGCATGAATCCCAAGGCCATCACCTCTTCCGAAATGTTCGGTCGTCTTGACGTGGCCACCAACGATTGGACGGATGGTATATTCTCCACTCTCTGGCGACGTTCTCATAAGATCAAGAAAGGCGACCACTGTTGGCTGGTGTTGGACGGCCCGGTGGATGCTATCTGGATTGAGAATCTTAACTCAGTCTTGGACGATAATAAGACCTTAACACTGGCCAATGGGGACCGAATACCAATGGCGCCCAATTGCAAGATAATATTTGAGGTGCATAATATTGATAACGCTTCCCCGGCCACAGTTTCCAGAAATGGAATGGTCTATATGAGCAGTTCTGCTCTTGATTGGAGTCCAATTCTCAAGGTGAATTATGTCTGATGAAAACAATCATTAGCATTTTAAGATCACTTTTATTTATGAAGAGTTTTCTATCCCCAAAACCCATTTTTGTCTGCTTCTATTAAAACTTACTCACAAACAGGGCTGGCTCCTAACCCGCCCGAATGCCGAATACGATATCATCTACAGACTGTTTGAGGCCTCCTTCCCCAAGATCCTTCGTCTCTGTCAACAAGAACTCAACTTCAAAATGAACATCCTCGAAGCTCTGCTCCTTAGACAAGCCTGTGACCTTCTCCAAGGGCTGATCAACGCAAATGGTAGTGACCATACAAGTCGAATTCACATGGAGCGGCTTTACGTCTTCGCTATCATGTGGTCATTGGGCGCCTTCCTGGAGCTGGACGATCGAATTAAGATGGAGAAATATATGAGAAATAACGATGGGGAGTTCACTCTGGATTTGCCGGTGATCGGGGATAGTGAGGAGAGCACAATATTTGAGTATCGGGTGGATCAGGCAGGTTAGTTGTTGATAGTCACTAATGGAAGATCTGTACATGTCATCTTCTGTACATGTCATTTTCTGTTCATCTCATCTTCTGTATATGTCATCTTCTATATATGTCATCTTCTATATATGTCATCTTCTGTACATGTCATCTTCTGTACATGTCATCTTCTGTATATGTCAA
>JAUZNC010029215.1:0-21314 GCA_034780395.1 Vannuccia rotundouncinata | reverse complement strand
AATTAAAAATATGCTTCATAAATTTATTTATTAAAAATCTATACATACCAAGCTATATATGTATAAAATTAATTTTAAAAATAATTTATTATATAATATTGTTATATATAGTCATAGTATTTTATCATTCCAGAGTTAACATTTATTTCAGCACATATAAAATAATTTAAACCAACTTATACATTATTTATGTAGTACTCACGAATAGGCTAGACCAACCTTAAATATTATGATTAAAACTAGCTATGATTGTTTCAAATAAAGTCCAAATTCAAAAGTAACTTACGTTCCATCTTACCTATGAACTTTATTACGAAGTACCCAGTTAAAATGGTTTTGAGTAAAGACATATGATGATGGTAGCAACTTACAAGTAAATTTGATCATATGAATGTTTCGAGTAAAGACCCCTAGCCTTCCCCATGGCTCCAGAAGATTCAGAATGAATACATGGATACATTTAATCTTTTATGAGATTCAAATAATTATTTTAAAATATTACAGTGGAATTCTTTATATAATTATGTGTAATCCATGCATATTCCCTTATTTGTGAACAAATTAGTTAACAGTTTTAGAACTAAACTATATTACAAAACTTTCATTCAATTGAGTACATACCTCTGTTGTGAACAAATGCCTTTACTTTTAGTTTTACGAATTTTAGCCAATGAGTATTTTGAAATTAATTTTTACTATTTGTTCAGTGTTTTGATATCAGTTTTGTTTATTGTTATTATAAAATTTTCTCATTAACCTTTTCCCAAATGTTTAGTTTGTGACAGTAAAAAAGTTGGCTCACACAGCACATGATTCTATTTTTATTATTGTTAGACTGATTGGCAGATATTTTATGCACCTTTCCTATATAAGAATTTGTCACAAATAAATGTTGTCTTTTCACCTTCATATATTGTCATACATAATTATAACATATACATTTTTATATTTTCTGCTAGAAGTAAACAACTATAATATAGTGTAAAAATACTTATTATGTAAAAAAATAATTAAATATTTCCTCTCATTCAGAATAGTGTAACTCTGACTATTTTATATAATATGTGGAAAAACTTTTATTTATTTATTGTGTAGAAATCTACATAAATATAGTAAAGGATTATTATAATATGGTGGAGTGTTTCAGAGAAGCACATCATAAAAATATACAGGTAAAATACAATAAAGTAAAAAATAAAACTCTAATTTTAGTCAGAGCATCATCTGCTGTTCCGGCCCTGCTGTTCTCCTTCAGCAAAGGTATGTAGGACGTCCCCCTTTGGTGTGACGCTCCTCTGAAGCTTACTCTTCCGCCACTCAACAGACTACAACATCAGACTGTGGAACATCTGAACCAATGTTCTCGTCTGTGTCTTTGGGGGTGCTATATTTATCTATTGTATTTTACCTGTATAATATATTGATTGTTATATAATAATTTCTGTTTCAGTTTTATATTTTGCTATATTTTTGTATTTTGAAATGTTATACTTTGTATAAATTTATAAATGTATTATAATTATTATTTATAATACTATTACATTACATAATTATT
Organism: Vannuccia rotundouncinata; assembly: GCA_034780395.1. NCBI lineage: Eukaryota > Metazoa > Platyhelminthes > Proseriata > Coelogynoporidae > Vannuccia > Vannuccia rotundouncinata. The sequence continues at coordinate 19,759 of JAUZNC010029215.1, read as the reverse complement.
TAATGAATATTATTCAGGAAATATTTTTATCTAGTATTTTTGAAAATGGATCTGGCATTTTAAGGAAAGTTGTTTTGTAACTATTTTACAGAATACCTTACAAATCCTTTGATACTTTCTCAGACATAAGTCCCCCCCCCCCCTCCCCTTTTGAATAATCCTGGATTTGCCAGTGAGGACCCTTATTATTATTGAAAATATAATTGTTTCTTATTTAGAGGTTCTCTTTTAAAATAACTTTCACTGATTTTTTTACACATGTTACCATCCCTGCATGAAAAAGACAATAATTACTTGCAACATCAATATATATATATGTAATAATAACATCATAATACTGGGTTGACTATATAATTAAATATATAGAGTAATGAAAAGATTCATAGAATATATAAATTAATATTTATTGGTAAAAATATTAATGTATTGAAAAACTCACTGATGATAATGAATGTGCAGATTGCAATTTGTTTAAATTTATATTTAAGTGTATAAAGTATAGGTATAACTTTTTCTTAGTATGCTTATCTTCCTATCTATCTGCTTAATCAGCACATCCCTACAACTAATCACTACCAACATTTAAATAAAGCTATTCCTTTAGTTAATTTTCTATAATAAATTCATTTGCTTTATAATTATAGTTACTGTAACTTTTATACTCAGGTACTTGGATATACTTGAATTTAGGTGTATATACTTTCACCTATTCTTATTCTTACTATTCAAATAAACACAGCTATTTTAAAACCTATATATTTAATTTGTTGTGTTAAACATGAAAACCATATTTTTTAGCAATTAGAAGATATTGTACATTTACTCAATAGTGTATAAGTTTTCAATGCACTTTATTAGCATGTTTTATATGTGTTAAGAAGGTGTGGCATGTTTTGATTTTAAATGTTAAAAAATAGAATACATTTGAAGAAATGTTATCATAATAAGACAGGAAAACAAGAATGTGAAAGACAAAATCTCAGATAACACCATTTGTAAAATTCTAATATTAGTTTTGAGTTTTTTTAATTTTATGAAACAGTTTTATATTATAATTATTTACTGAAGCAGCTGAATTTATAACATATTTTGAAATAATTGTGAATTTGCAGAATTCGTTCATGGAGAAGTCCGCTCCAGTTAAAGATCGTCCAACCATAGACGAGGCAGGTAGTGACACCTCCTCCACACAGGTCTCTCTTGACGTGCCCACAGGCGGCTCTGGCGATGCTCCTAGCAACACAGGCGACGGTGACACAACCACCCCCTCCTCCACTCGTCAATCCACGGGTGTGGAGAGGAAACCCTCGCGTCGAGGTGGCAAACGACGTACCGGACCCGTGACAGGCGGTGGGGAGAACGTCAACGGCGGAGGCGTGGGCGTAGGCGGCGGCGGTCAATCACAAACTTCGGCATCGACGAACACACGTGTCAACTTCAAACAGACCAACATGATCAAGGAAAGCCATGGTAACTCGATCTTCGGGGTGGCCTTCAACACTCGCAACAGACTGTCAGACAATGATCCAATCATCTTTGCTACCGTCGGCGGGGTCAATGTGAGTGCCTACAGAATCATTTCCACCCCATTACTCTCTTCCAAATGCACCTCCTCTGCTTCAGGTGAGCCTCTACGAGCTCCTGCCTGGAGGGGAGATCTCCCTGCTTCAGGGGTTCGCCGACCCTTCACCCGACGAGGACTACTACTGCTGCGCCTGGTCCTACGACACGCAGACCCGACAGCAGATCCTGGCTGCAGCAGGCAAGAGGGGGGTGATTCGGATCCTCTGCCCCTCCCTCGCGTCCTGCCTCCACAATTTGGTGGGTCACGGGGAGTCAGTTAACGAGGTCAAGTTCCACCCTAAAGACCCGGCCCTGCTGTTCTCCTTCAGCAAAGGTAGGTAGGCCGTCCCCCTCTGTGTGACGCTCCTCTGAAGCTTACTCTTCCGCCCCTCAACAGACTACAACATCAGACTGTGGAACATCCGGACCGATGTTCTCGTCTGTGTCTTCGGGGGTGCTGAAGGTCATCGATCTGAGATCCTCCATGGGGACGTGAATCTCTCTGGAACCATGATGATCTCATGCGGCATGGACCACGCGATCAAGATCTGGAGGCTGGACACTCCCGAGTTGACCGCCGCTGTTGAAGGGTCTTTCGCCTACCAGAGGGAGAAAGAGTCCAAGTGAGCTTTTACGGTGTAAGATGTCCTTAAGATGGCTGTTCAACTCGACTCTCTCTGCATCTGTCAGACCCTTCCAGACACTGCTGGAACACTTCCCCCAGTTCACAACCCGGGACGCTCATGGTAACTATGTGGACTGCTGCCGTTGGTATGGCAACCTCATCTTCTCCAAGTCCTGTGAGAATGCTCTCGTCTTGTGGAAGCCGGGGGAACTCAATTTGGAGTTGGAATTGAGACTGGGGGACAACAAAATCAGTATTTTGCATCAGTTGGAGGCCAGAGACTGTCAGATCTGGTTTGTGAGATTCGATATTGATTATCGGAATAAGGTGAGATTTATTCCTTCGTTTTAATGACGAAAAAGAGACTTCTTTTTTTCTTTTTAATTTTAAATACCTTTCAGGTGCTAGCTCTTGGCTCGAGTGTGGGTAAGGTCTATCTTTGGGATTTGAATTCAGAAGATTTTTTCAGCATTCAGTAAGTATTATTATCTTTTTCGATGATAATTATTCATTTTTTTTCAAAAATAAAATTATATACATATATTACTAGTAGTAGTAATGTACATCAAATGAGAATAGTTCCGTAGTAAAAATAATTTAGTATTTTAAAATTAGCCTTTAATTACATTGTATAATATTTAATCACATGGTCTTTAATTACATTGTATAATATTTAATCACATGGTCTTTAATTACATTGTATAATATTTTATCACATGGTCTTTTTTATCAATATCCATAGGCCAAATATTCTTAATGTAACCCGTGGTAACGGCGCGGTACGACAAACATGTTTCGGCAATAATGGAAAGACTCTTCTGTGTGTCTGTGACTTTGGCACTATCGTCCGATTTGACCGAGAATAATGTTACCTCGATATTTATGTACATTATGCCTTCTAAGATTCCCCTTAAATGATAAAATGTCTCTATTTATGTTCTTGTGTGATTGCATTTATATATATAATTTTTAATACTATCTTAACCCGTTGTTTGTATCTCAATCTTATATATTTAATAGAGTATTCGAGAAAAGTTTAAAAAACAGTTTCGTTAATTAATGTAGATACTTTAAAAAGACACGATCGATTAAATTGAAATGAGTTTTTATATTCCCTACTTCATGAAAAGTAAACATAATCAATTATATCGATCCAAAAACAGCTTCTATATTGTCCTGGAATTAGTTAGATATCATCGTTCGTAAACGTACAGTGTTTTTCTCAAGTTTTTTCTTTCTCAAAAACTAGCAAAACACAAATAAAACCGCATAGTATTAAGGACAATAAAGATATTCATAACCTCTCTTCCGCTAGTAACGTTGAATCCTCGTTTTAAATAACAATCTTAATGAATTTCTTACTCTTATCTGCAAATCTTATCATCATTATTAATTCTAATACCTAAACTAAAACTTTCCATTGAAAAACTTCAAATCAAACCTACAGCCAGGTATTGATAGATTTTATTCTACTTTTTGATATCAAAAGAAAACATTTATTTTGAAATTCTGCATTATTATTGGGAATATTTAAAGTTGGCATTTAGATGAAAGAAAAATTAATATATTTTCGTAAAATAAATTCTAAACGGCGCGTGATTACGTAAAAAATTCCCTGGAGCCTTAATTCCTTGATTATTATATACAGAAAAATCTATTATTGAAAAACTGAAACTATTTAATTCGTCTTTAAATAATGACTTCCATGAAATACCACACAAAGTCAATTTCGTATGTCATGTCGCAAATTCCTTAATCAATTAAACATATATCAGTTAAATTAATGAGTAAATGGATGCTCAATTAGTACTGTTTTTTATATTGAAAATTGGGGAATAGATGCACAAATGGGATTGTATGTGTTAAATACTTTTGAAAGCATTTTCGTCATGTATTGCGGAAACCGTGGGGGATGAAACTCAACTATTGGTAGGACACGAAACATGTGTGGGTTACCTATACGTATTAATGTTGAGAACCGCACAAGCTAATTCTCACCATTTCTGCAACATAAACTACTCAGAAATAATGAATTTAATTAGTTACATTAATTACGGACAATGGCTGTGTCACTTTATTTTTTAATGAATTCCTATCCATAATTCAGCCTTTTTCACAAGACAACTATAGAGTAGATAAAATGGATATTGTTTCCATAGTAGCTATTTTTTGATACTGTAAATCGAGGGAGGAATGGAAATTTAGAACAAAATCAAATATTTAATAACTGCATGAAGGCATTATTCTTTCATATAATTCAGCATTATTATGATTAAAGGATTAATATTTTGTCGATATAACACTCTGTTTTCAAAAGCAAAAATATATATTAATATAGTGAACAGAGATTGTCAAGATATACAACACTGAAACTTCCAAAAATATTGAAGCCAATAATAAGACAATTATTTAAAATTTGATTTAGGTTAAGTTTAAGGTCATTACTATTCAAAGTGATATAGGGTGTCCCAAAAAAAACGGCGTTTTTTTACCAAAATACAAAATTTATTAATTTGACAAATTTCTACATAGAAACACAAAGTCAAGAGGAAATGATATTAAAACGATAACAATACACAATGCACTATATAGAGAGAGCCTGGCCAGAGGAACACATCAGCCTTCGTCGGGTTCAGACGCAAAAGAATTCCGCGACGGTGAACGACAATCATTTGATCGTCGTAAAGGTTCAGGCAGACCTTACTGCGAGGGTCGAAAAGCTGCACTTGAAGCTGTTGAAGAAGCAATGACAAATGATACAAGCATAATATCTGTGCGAAATAGGTCTTTTAAATCTGCCTAAATCACTGATCCATCGTATTCTTGTTAAGGATATGGAAAGAATTTGGATGAAAACAATCTGTATTCCTCACGTCCTCAATGGATATCATCATGAATAAAGAGTTGAGTGTTCTACTAACATGCTTGCAGAGTTTGCGAACCGTTTGACTGTATCAAATCTTGTAGTGATAGATGAGAAATGGTTCTATCATAGAAAAATACAACCTCGAAACACACTAGGGTCTTGGAATTCTCCAGATGATCCTCGTCTTTAGACTGCTCGAAGAATGACAACAGAAAAAAAGCCAATGGCAATTGTCACTGTTTCGCTACGAGGACAACACTATATGATAGTGTTGTTGAGGACACGGTCAATTCTGAAGTGTATATACAATTTCTGAGGAATATGTCCGTCTACTTTCACACACGTCAAACATGCACGTCTGGTGCACGACAATGCCAAACCCCATATTTATAGGGCCACACATGATTACATTGAACAGTCAAATATATAAGGTTAATGAAAAAAATCTCCATATTCCCCAGATATGAACCTTTGCGACTAAATGTTGCTGATGCAGACGATGTTGACTTATTTTTACAACAACAATTGCCAACTTTTATACAAACAAATGATGCAAAAATGCTTTTCGAAAGCTGAAAGATCACCTGCAATGTATCTTGACAATGATGGTGTGTATGTGTAACTTTTTTTGTTCATATTTTATTGTCATAATCATTTTTATTTCGATAAATAACTGTTAACAATAATGTGTATACAACAATACAGTTTGTATTTTCGGAAAAACGCTGTTTTATGGGACACCTTATATTATAATGATATCATTTACGACAATGATATGGAAATACAAATGAAACATCCTATAACAACAAAGTGAAAATTTATTAAGTTAATAGAAATAATTAATAAACATATTGTTACAAATTCGAAAAGCGGTAAATATACATATTGAAAATAAAACAATATTACATTCTCTCTGTCAAAATTATAACAAGGCATAGGTATATTATGAACATTATTAAAGCATACTACATTATTTTCCTCACAGTTTCGAGGCAATATTTAATTACTTATGTTCGATCCTTAACTTTAAATCTTTTCTTTGAGCACAATATCTTTTTTACAAAATTTGTTATTTATTGTATCCCCGTTAAAAGAAAACATTTTTTATCTACCTAATCAACTAATAGAGTTTACTTAAAGATTATGACACAGTTATTGTATTATTACATATTTAACTTAGCTTAATTACTTTCTATAGTTTACTCTCTGAAGTGCATTTATAAACATTTAAGTGACATATTTTCTCATTCCGCAAAAAAAATCAGAAAACTCTTCGAAGTTTTGTACTGCTGCACTGTATTGCTGTTTTTATTTGTAACATTCTGTAATGTTAAACAATAAGCATTTTACGTAGAAAAACGAAATTTCCTATATCATTAGATTATTTGTCTCTCTATATACTTTTAATTTATATTCTATATGAATTACAAATTACAAATTATTCATTTCATGTCAAAGAATTAACATATTGCGCTAAATAAAAACAAAACTACAGTTAGACTGGTGGAAGAATATTTTCAGAAAGTAAAATTGAATAATAGTAAATCTTGATCATTGAGTTGAGATTTGGATTGGAATTGGAATAACAAGGAGAAGTTACAGAAGTCGATGAGTAAAGGTAAAAAAATAATACCTATTTCCTTTTCTGGTCATGAATGTAAATTTGTTTTACCGATATTTATTAAAAGGAGCGACCGTTAATCATACAATGTTCAATATAACTTATGACAATAGAATGGTACCGCTTAATTGCATTCGGTTTTCATTAAGCTGTAATCAAAATAATGATGTGTAATTTATCTGACTTTGTCAGTAACTGATTTGACCTGTAGAGCTGGAAATATGCTAATAATTTTACTGATTGCATGAAATTAACAAGGATTCCGTTCTCGAGAGCGCTTAATGTGAATTAAAAGTTCAATTAGAACTGGGTGGTCAATAAATGATTAATTTTGAAGCTACTAATTACATTTATAGAGATGAACTCAGAGCGTGTAAGAGAGTGTTTCCTGGGGAAATTTCATAATCAATTTCTTTCAATTTAAGTTGATATAAAACTTTTTTAATTTCAACCAAACTCAAGTGTTTGATTAATTTCGATTAACAGTTGGTTTCCACCAGTATCTATCTTTAACTACCTCTTTTTTACGAATTTATAGTTTTAAGACTTAGATTTGACTTAAGGGAAACTTGCGTTTAATGCAGCCTTAGCAAACATGGATATATTTTAAAAACTTAACACATTATAGCTATATATTATTTCTGGAATGCACGAAATTTAAAAAAAATGCCCCCTCCTTAAGTTGATTTAAGTGTATAGTTATTGTATATGTTTAATTGTAGTTAAATTAATTTGAAATAACAAACAACATTGATATATATATATAACAGTAGATATTTCAAATAATTATTTAGAAATACCAACCCGGATTTTTTCCATTGCATGTATTTTATTAATTTATATTTTAAATTGTCCGAAAAATTATTAATAAAATATTTTATTTATGTTTTTTGAAATTGTTTAAAGTAAACTAATTTCAAACTTCTTTTATATATTTTCATAATTTATTGAACAAAAATTAATTCTCTATTTCAAAATATTTTTGTCAGATTGGTTAAAAATTAATTTTTATATCATCAATTATATCTATAATAACTATAAATCACTTAATTTGAAAATTTTTCAGGATTTTTGAAATCGTAAAATATCAATTGTTTTATCAGAATTTTAGTTTAGATTTAAAGAATTCAAAATATTGGTCTTTTAATTGACATTAATTGTTTAAAATTAAATGGAAAGAAAAACATGAAATATCTTTAGTCGGATACAGTTACCACTAAAACTGACGCGTTTCTAAGAAGGATTGCTACATTCAAACAATCTCAATCAGTCAAAATATAAAAAGGCTACAAAGACTGGGAGGTTAAAAACATTTCGCAAATCTGGAAACTAAATTGTTATCAAACAATTTGTCTACCAATAAATTGTTAAATGTGTGTACTAACATGTAACTCAACTCGTATTAACAAGTTAATTGTTTATTTAAAATTTGTGAATTTCTCTTTTAAATAACATTAAAACTTTGATGCATATCCTGAACACCTAATTCTCAAGTATATATTATAATTAGATTATTAATTGTTGTGGTTTTAATGCAAAAATATTTTTCTATCGTATAACTTTTCGACAATTTATAACCGAAATATATTGGTCCAATATTCTGTCTGTATACAATCATATTTTAATTCATATATATATATATATTATATGTACATCGTAATGTCACCTTAAATACCTTTACGTTATTGATAAAAAAAGCGCAAAATAATTCTTAGTGAAAATTTTTGTAAATATCGAATTCACTGTTTTTTGTTAATTTTAAATATTTAAAAATGTCAAGTCTTCCGACAAGCAGGTTGCAGCAGTTGCGTCGCATTCTTGATAACATATACCTGCGGTGTAAATAGGAAAGGATATTTCCTCTATTGATTACAACGGCTCTTAAATCAATAAGGTATCAATTCTCTAAAAATAGAAACTTTAGTCTACTTGCTAAAGTTAGCAAAAAAGAAAATTATTATTTAAAAAGTAAAAGAAACTTACTTTCTACTGATTGTGAATATTTGGAATAAATTCATTATGTTATAACATGCGTAACATTTTATGATTCTTTATTTTATTGCAATGTTCACAACAATTTTTTCCTATTTCGAGAAGACGAACAATTAAAAGAGATTTCTAAATTTGAATGAATGCAGCGCATAAATTATTTTCATAGACTAACCCCAATTTATTTGCTCACTTATTATACTTTTATTTACTCTTTTACAGCGCGCAGAGTAGAAAACTTTTCATATATACATAGGTACCATGTGTTATCGCAAACATCGCTTCAATATTGAACAATTCGTTTAGAAAATATCTTCACCGGCTCCACGTTTTGTAAATTAAACTTTACTTAGCATTTAATGTAGGCATTTAGAAGGAAAAAGAACAGAAATTAATATAAAACTATTTTAAATGAAGATTATTTTAAACAACTGAACATACTGCACACATATATATTATGTATTATGTATTAGTTTTATATACAGTTTTAATTTGAAAATCTTTATCCGATAGGCAAAATAAATTCATCAAATTAATGTGTAAATTACCACTTTAGTGTTATGAACTATTGAAAATTGAGGAACTTTAAATAAACATTTTTTCTTGTAGATTTTTCTATATTTTCTATAGTTTGTATTTATGCAGGCACTTATAAAATTAAATAAGATAAAATTTTACTTTATAACACTTTGCATTATTGCTTAATCTTAATCTTAATTTTAATCATTTTTATTATTATTTAGAACATTTCATTAAGCCTTAAAAAGCCTTTTTATAACTTTTTTAGTGAAATATAAAGCTCTGATTATTGGTAACATTCTATCGACACAGAAAGGCAATATTTTATATTTTTCTTTAATTTAAACTCACATTAAAACAATAGTAATATATAGAGTATATCGATATTACTTATAAAATTTATTTATTATTTATCGTCGCAACTATTAAATTCAAAACATATAAAATAATCCTTAATTTGATCTGAATAGAAACGCATAAATTAAGAACTGTTTTGTGTTGTCAGTGCACTAATCTATTCCACTAAATTATTGAAGAAACTGTAATTAAATAATTAAATGTTTTTGAGTGGCCTTATAGTTTAGAAGTATGTTAGTATAGCAGAACACATCATTGGGTATATCACGTCGCTCTTAAACCTTTTATTGTTTTAACTAATAATATAAGTGTAACACTTTTTATCGATATTATACAACCTGTATAAGTGAATGACTTTCAATGACTAATAACTTATTCAATATATATATAACAATTGATATTCTATATGGTTACTAAAACCGTCAACCCTGTTGAAGATTATCTTGAAAACAAACTGCACAAATTTAGAGAAATTATTATAATGAAAACAAATAAATACGAATTTGAAATCCTAGATCCGATCACCTCTCCCAAAGTCACGTGTTCAGTATACTGAAAATCGGAGCATCCCTTTATATATCGCTCTCAAAAATGTTTATCCCTTCCAATCCACATTTAAAAGTTTTCTCACTGTCAGATAATAAATTTATTTCATAAATCTTTGATTATTTAATTTCAATTGCTGATTTGAACAGTAAAAGAAGAGAAAACAACACAATTTTTTTATAATTCTAATCGCTTAAATTTAAAAGGAATAAAGTTATTGATTTTCAACTTTTGACTTATCAGACCTAGTAATCTATTAAATTATCATTAATTAAATCAATTATTAGAATGAAATATTGAAATGAATATATTCTGTCAGTAAATTACTTTTTCCTGTGGTTTTTATATCATACTCAAGTATTTAAAAATTCATACCTATATAAAAATAGAATCTTTAAAACAATTTTTACTGTTTTTACCATGCCTAATTTGAAAACTATACAAAAATATTGTCATTGCTTCTATCAGTCATAATAAAATGGGCAACCAAGCGAAACCCGTATTAAAATCAGAGCTCTCTATAATGCAGAAGAATAAAAAATGGTAAATACTGTATTTCATTGGCTGACAGGTTAAAACCTTCCCTATTTATCCCCTATAAATAACGGGGTCTCAACACCCTTTAATTACGATTGAGAGATCTCTCTTCACAAGAATCAACTTCTGCATTGCCAAGTTTGACACAGCTTCTCAGTAAGTTGGCCAATTTTCGTTTTATTTATGTTCAATATCTTTTTTTACAATTGAAATAAGTCAACATATTTTTATGCGGTAATTTGTGTAAATATTGTGTTGAGAAATTTGAGCACTGTAACAGGATTTAAGGTTAATTATATTAATTTGGAAGGGGGAAAAAATCGAGAAATCAGTTTTGAATTTTGAACAAATTTCTAACTCTATTTTTTAACTTTTAAGCATTGAAATTCTCGCCCATCATTTCAACTGGCAATGTATAATAAACTGAACCGGTTATTTCAGTTAGGAATAATGAACTACCTGCTTCGAAATTATTTCAATTCATAACGAAATCGTTTTATTCGTTGCGAAGATCCGTTGCGAATAATATGTACCAATATTCAAACGGTCAATATTTATATGATATCATATTACTATAGCGGATATCTCAAACTTACAGACCAATATAATTAAAATAGAAATAGATAAAAACATTACCATTTGTATTGTTTTGAACAATTCTCGTTTACACAATATTATTAATTGTTTTTTTTTATAAACAGAACGCAATTAAATTGACAAAATCTTATCTTTAGTATAAAAATTTGCTTCAAAATCACAATTAGTGTCTAGTTCTTTAAGAACATCCAATTCATGAGAAAACAATTCTTAAGATAAAGCTTTCATAAATTAATTAATTATCTTTATACTTGTGGGAGATATAATAATTTTTCAGAGTTGCTGGGTGTCTAATATTCGAGTCTTATCAGCTTGCATTTAGTAATTAAGGCTTCAATGCTGTTATTATATCGCCTCTATCCTGCTTCATTCGTTATACGAAATAATTGTGCTTTATAATTATGTAAATATGTTTGAAACCTTTCTGATATGCTAAACTATAAGATATATGAAAAAACTATTTATGGCAGGTTAAAATATTGTCGAATGTATTATTTTTAGGTATCGTTTAATAATACAATGCTATATTTATAAGAAGTATGTATTATAACTTTGAAGTATTTGTAATTATTTGTAGAAAATTGTGCTTTTCATCATAATAACCAATCAATCTATAATAAATTTAAAACTTTCATTTCGTGTTTCGCATAAATTGTGTTAAATATACAGCTAAGGTTAAGAAAGATAGGTAATCCAATCATCATCTATAACTGTGGAGTTACAATCATTCCTGTTTTCATTATTAATAGTTAAATAATATTAAGACATACGCAATGTATATTTTCTTTATTTCTATGCATGATTAACACAAAGATGATTACAATAACGTACACAATAAATACAATTAAGAAATAATCTAGAAAATACTTAGAGAACTGTATCATTAACTATTAAAATAAACTGCAAAACTTCTAGCAGACAAACTGAAGACTGAGCGACCGACTTTTATATTTATTTTATGTGTAACCAATGTTAACTATATAACTATCCCAAATATTAATTTCATTAATAATTTATTCAAACATTTAATATAAATAAATAGTTTCCCATCGAATTCACAAAAATATTCAAATTTTTCGAAGCAAAAATGTTTTGATCCTATCCGATCAATAATTTGTTTAGATATTTCATAAATTACAGCACCGACCTTTTGTCTTGTTGTATTATATAGTTGAGCGTTGTTTTATTTATGATAGCTACAGCCACTCTCGCATTAGATGGAAATTGTTCAATGCTTTCCTGAATTTCTCATCGAAACTCAAAATCATTTTTTCGTAAAATCCCAGATAATTATCATCTCTAACCCATAATTTGCCTCTCTACAAAACGCCCACTTTAAAACAATTGCCTGTATGTGTGGATGTTTTTGTTGATTTCCAGTGAACTCCGAGCACATCTATAATAAAGTGCGTGTTGATATCCCACAAATCTTTATTTAAACATAAAATTGGAACTGCATACCTATAAGACCTATAATTCTGAGTAGGTATCCCATTTCAAATGTGATGACAGCTATAAAATCTGATTAACTTTATGTCAACCTACCTATATGACACGGGAGAATAGAGGGAGTTCTTGATAGATTCAATTATATATACCCTAATTAAATCAACGATCCTTTGTGTGACACTTTTATTACCTACAAAAGATGGTATACGCCAAAGTAATTCAGTTACAATTTTGGGCCAGTCATGTTTCTAAGATTATCCCAATTATAGATTAATTATATTTTGAAATATGTCGATCTTCACACAGAGGGTCACATAGCTGACTTTCTGTCCTTTTCAAAATAAGAATAATGAAATTAGATAGAATAAAAATATATACATGCGAAAGATTTTTTCATATTATTTTGATATTTATATCAATTTAAATACCTATATTGTTTAATATTATTTATTTCTATATCAATTATACTAGGTTGGAATTTTAAACTATTTTTCGACAAATCTTGATGGTCTTTGTCATATTTGACCTATAGGATTATATCACAAGTTTGAAGATTTGTCGAAAAACAGTTTATTTAAGAAATATTTAGCCTCTTGTATCTAATAAATTGGTATATTTCATAATGCAAAATGTTTTGAAATATCCAAAGAAATGTACCAAAATATAACTAGACTATCCTTTCGTCAAAAGGATATATATCTAGTCTATACTGAATTCTGTTCATCACTTATCTGCCAACCCCATGACATTTTCTTGAAATTGATAATATTTCCACATTAAAATCATTGCAAAAGTAGCCATTAAATGAACTAATTAAATTTGGCCATTTTTGAGAGACTCTTGTTACAAAATATAACGATAGAAATGATTTTAAGAACCAAAATATAAATTAATTTCCCTTATTCAGATCAACACTTCCAATTGGAAAAGAAAGAGAGACACATTGAAGATACTTTATGTTGAACCATATACCAACTGCTAATTTATTTTTGCTTGGAAATAATTTGTTTAGAATTGTAATGAGAAAATTTTTCTTTTTTGTAACATTTGGGAAAAGAAATATATTTTAAATGAAGACGATTAACTCTCTTCCACATTTGTATTTATGTGGTCAATTTTTAGCGATCGAGTCTGTCTCAACATTCTTATATTTTTGACGATTAAAAGTAAAAGGAAATTTACTTTTGTCTAAATTAAATTGCATATTTTAATGTTTGTGTGGGTTTGACCTTTGCATAATAATAAATAAAACTTAGTGTTATAACTTTAGGCACAAACATATCTTTAAATTTACGCTGCTTAATAAATAGTAATTAATTACCAGCTATAATACTTCAAAGGTTCACCCCATCTATTCCAATTTGGACAATTTAAGAAACTTTCATATCTCTATTTCTATTAAAATGTATTTAAATATAAAATTTGTCGAAAGAAATGTGTTAAATTTATACTATTGCCATTCGTTAATTAGTGATCAACTTTTCAAAGGAATGGGGTGTGTGACTTCATATATTGTTTTATATTTTAATCACGCCTTCTTGAATGAAATTCTACAAAATATGCATAAACTTATACAATAATGGAATGAATATTCGTGCTTAAACTAAAAATTGACTTACAAATGTATTAGTTTTATAAATGAAAACTTAATGAACAGTCAATATTTAAACTATATACTGTATTATCGGAATAAATCAATATTTTACGGTTTACAATATGAATTTTTGCATTTGATAAATACATTGTAATTATTATTATATATGGCATAAAAACAGTACATACATAATTTTCAATGTTTTAATACTTCTAAACTAGAATTCCAAAGCAGTGAAGAAACTTATATAGGCTATTTAGAATATTATTGAAATACGATATCGCTTAAAACGTATCTGTTTTATGGGCTTTCTATTCAAATATGATTAAATTCGCAAAATTTCAATCTAGCAAAAATATGTACTGCATTGATCTAAAATTTTTTGATTAGCATTAAACAATTTACATTCTTTGGAGAACTTTTTTTACTTTATATACAAAAATATTTTATATTTAAACGAGTAGTTTCTGGAAAACAATTTATGTCAATCTTTATGAATAAGTTTGCTTGTAAATTAACAAAGAGGAATCTGACATTATTTGTTTTCATCAGCATACTTTAAAATATTTGTTGCTAAACTATAAATTCTTATTTTGAAGCTTATACTATTTTCTCTGTATTTAACTTCGTATAATGAAACTTTCGATTCTCGACACTTGTCAAAAGCGATGAATTCCTTTTGACAGTCAACCTTAATCAATTGAAATTGCTCAAAGATATTCCAGACTTTTTCAATAATTTTGTGAGTTAGAAGTTCACTATTGTTGAAAGTTTTATAAATTAATTCATAAATAAAGCGTATTTCTACTCGATAATCAATAATCAATAAAAAGAACAGTTTTTATTCTCAGGAGTTAATTGTAGAATGGATAATTATTTAGAATAATCTGCACTAATGTTGTAAATTGTTATTTTAAAAATTTACCTAATTAATGAACCAACGTTTTATAACATGATTTTGATTTCTTCTCTTTTACAGTAACCAAAACAATTTACACAATGAATGCTTCATCCTGCCTTCTCTTGCTACTTCCATTCCTGTTGGTCATTCTTGCTACTGCAGAAGGTAAGCTGTCCTGTCAAGTAACGATTTCAAAAAGGAATTAAACTACTGAGCATTATTATTTGAAGCACCAAACTTAAATTTCATAACAAATTACAATTAAGAAAATATAGTTATTATATATAAGTTTATTTGCATTACGAGATACTACTCTTCTAATAGACAAATTTAAATATAACACACAACATCAAAGAATATAGAGGTAGCGACAAGAATTCCCTCACTCTAAAAAATAGTTGGCAACTAAAATTACACACTACTAACTATGACAAGTCATAGTCAGTGGTTTTCTATGAAGAATATAGAGCTTATAATAATAATAAATGCATTAATGAATTTCGTATGGATTATTGATTATTGATTATTGATTATTGATTATTGATTATTGATATAGATATATTATATATTTATTTTTAGCGCTTTCAGCATATAGGGAGGGTTCTTGTCGCTCGCTCTATATTCTTTGCATAACATCGAACTAAATAATTATATAGAAGTATATAGTACAAATTTATTTATAAATACAATTAGGAAGAATATCTATAGATATTTATCCGGACATTTAGAAATGCGGTCTGATAATTAAACATAAACTTTAAAGGGACTCACTTCTCAATAACTGCAACCATTTTAGAGGCAGCAGCACATTGTTTGGAAACAAGAACCTCCCATTCTAAAAATATAGAAACATACAATAAAATTTCAGTAGATTTTTATATTCTATTCATTTATATAATCTTTTAAAATTTTATTTTAAAAATTATTTACTAGGTCCAACAATTTCATATAATCAACCTTAATATAGTCTACGTATTTAAGTGGCACATTATGTTTGTAACAATAATTGTATCATTTTAAAGAATTGCAGTCTATAGACATCATTGTAACTTTTTAAATGACAATAGTTGATGTCGCTTCAACACGTGCTAACCATTATTCAAAATTTTGGATTCAATTCTATTCCCTTGATGAAATAATTCCGATTATTTTGTAATTAATACTGCGATTATGGGAGGAAAATTAGTTACCTATAATTAGTTTCCTTTGTTTTTAAAACTTTTCGCATTAAAAATATTTTAGTTTACAAAATAATTTACTAAACTATTAAAATATATTATTGCGAAGAAAATGTAATTCTAGTAATCGAGTGCATGTCATTTTGGCTATTTAAATATTTATTTAAAAATTGCTGTACTTTATGTAAATTTCACATATATTTATATATTTAATATGGCAGAATGTGTAAGGTATGTTACTCAAATATACAATAAAATAAATACGCCCTCTGTAAAATTACCCGCTAAAATATTAACTAAATACTATTTCAATTTATAAAGAAAAATTCTAATTAATCAAACGTTTCGACTTCAAATTTTAAAAAGAAAACTGGTGAAGAAAGTGACAAAACAAAATACATTAGAAGAAAATTTTCCCTTTCTTTGAATTTTTCTTCTATATACTAAATTAAATATTGTCGCTTTTGATATTAGTTTATTCTTTTAAAAATATTTTTTATTGAAGAAACTTTTTGTTCTGAAAAACACGTCAAGTTGAAACGTTTGATTAATTTAATTTTTATTTTTTATCAAAATTTTATTTGGTTTGTATTCTAATTGTTAATTCTACACAGGGTGTGTTTTTAATTAATTTATATTATACATTTTGTATTTTATTGTATATATGTATATTATATAGTTGCTTTTAGGTTGCAAAATTTCAATCCACGAATTTCACTAATATTTAAAAAGTAAGTTCAACTAAAAATAAATTTAACAATTATTGAAAAATCGACAGATAAATTCCTAAATCTATAAACCCATCAATTCAGTAAAAATGTTTCATTAGAAATGTAATTAATCAAAGATAAATTTTATTCAGTTGTTTCAATAGAAATAAAACTATAACCTCCCATATTTTTTATCATCGAAAGTTTATAAAGATGGATTTTGCACTTTTTAAAAATTTCCACTTGTATTTTTTAGAGTCAATTTATGTTTATATAAATATATGAATAAGTCATCCATAATATTTAATAAAGATTTTTATATTAAAATTTCCATTAGCTACAGTATTTGAGCCGCCTGTCAGCTACGAATATAAAAGTTTTATGCTTTATTTAAAACATTTTCAATAATACAAACATATTATTAGCTCTAAATATTTTACCGCTATTTCACTTAAGGAAATATTTTTGTTTCATTTCTAAATGAAAATACAAAAAATGATTAACTTATGCTATGAATAATTTTCAAAATTAGTGGAAAGAATATTTCTTAATTGAAGAACGAAAATCTGATCAGTGACGGATTCAGAAATAATATGGGGTGGGGCTTATGACCGCAACCCGCAATATAGTAAAACAAATAGTTCTACTTCTCAATCAAAATAAATCATTGAAATTAACCGCATTTTAAAAACTAACCGTTCATGTAAGAAATTCTGTAAGATTTGATAACTTGCTAAGACATATAAAGTAGCTTGTAAGTTTATACAAGGCAACTAAGCTATCTAAATAAGGGCTTATTAAGTTAACTCTGTTTTTCCCCCGTCATCCCATCCGATGGATTTTGTATTAAATGTACATATTTTATATTGATAAGTGTACCGATCTTGTTAACTATTAAATAATCAAATATCAATATCTTAAATACAATTATAAAGCAGAAGAAAACGAAGTTATATGTTAATTGTTTGAATCATTTTTTATGATACATCATCATTAACAATGATTTTACAAAACATGTCTAGATGCGTCAAATGATTTAAAAAAAACTATTTCTTTGAAAAACATTCATTTTATGTATATATAGTGTGTTGTACCAAAATAAATTGATAAATGTGACATTCGGCTATCTTTACATTTCTGTAAAACTAAATATTTATTTTCGAACATATATAGGGAACAATTTCATTCGTTTGTTAAATTAAATGCTACAGATTTTAATTTTAGAGAGAAAAACGGGATAACAGCAGATTTTTTGCAATGAAAAAAAATCAAACAAAAAGATTCGGCAATATACGCCTTAGCCATCAAGTTCAATCTCTCGTTGACTATACAAGTGAATTTGGGGAGAGTCCCAGGCAGGGGGGATTATAATTGACGTTATAGTGAAGAAAGTAACAATTATTAATATGAAGACACTGTCACTCGTTAGCAAATAGACTTTCATGTCAGGGCTGTTTCATTAAATTCTATTCTGTCGCTAGATTTCCCGAAGAAGGCCATAACACTGTTCAGAAGGGATCTCAGTTCCATGTTTGTTTATCATCTTCCCATGTAATATTATCAATGAATAAATACTTTGACTTCTCAAAAGGATTTAATTTAAAACGGAATTTTTTAATTTTGACAACTTCAAAATGTCGCTATATTAATATAGGGTTGCAAACTATTTCAATCGGCGGTTAAGTATGTGGAAACTGTTATGTGTAGCATATAATAGTCTTTGTTTAACATTAGAGTTTTCAAATATATCTTTTGCGACATTAGAATTGTTTAAAATTTTATATATTTATTTTAAAACTAGCTCAATAAAACAAGATCTAAAAAATCGGGCTATCTTAAAATATAAATATTAATTAATGTATACAATTCAAATTCCTATTTAAGAAGCTATTCCTTTATATGTCCAGAGAATGAGGTTAACAAACGTTACCTCCGCTTCGGAAAAAGGGCCGATTATGACGGTCTTACGGCCCCTGTAAAACGTTACCTACGATTTGGAAAGCGAGCCAGCCACCTCTCGCTGAGTGATCTCGAAGACTTGGAGCAGAACCTTCGGGCGGCCGAAGACAGACTATATCTGAACAAGCGCTATCTTCGCTTCGGACGTCGTTGAGGCGTTGAATCTTCACCCGCTGTCGAAATTGTGTTCCCATCCTCTTTTGTATTCCTTTTACATGCTAGCTGAGTGTTGACCTGGAAAATTGCAACTTGCACGTGGTATTCTTTATTGAGATTAATTGTAGTAAAAAACATTAATATCTGTATTTTAACTATCTAACCAGTATCCCTAATTGTTTATAATTGATCTTAAATATTTTTGAAAATATTACACTGTAATATTTCTTATAAAATAAAGCAAGGTAACAAGTCAACAAATTTTTTTCTGCAATATTATTATATATAGGGGAACACTTTCAACCATAGATATAATAGATATTATACTTTTAACTAGATCTGCAATCTAAAATTAATGCATTTAAAATTCTTAGCCAGCGTGTTAGGCAAAAAACTTGAATTTGATTGATCGATTTGAAGTTTTTTTTACCCTTATTTGCCCAATACGCCGACTAATCATTTAATTTTAGATTGCAGATCTACACCTTTTTAAGATGTAAATAGGAAAGCGTGAGATGAAAATCAGAATACGTAATATGAAAATCAGAAAATATAATTTGTAAATCAGAAACATAAAATGTAATTCAGAGAA
>JAUZNC010029214.1:29010-62997 GCA_034780395.1 Vannuccia rotundouncinata | reverse complement strand
ATTGTATTGTATTGTATTGTATTGTATTGTATTGTATTGTATTGTATTGTATTGTATTGTATTGTATTGTATTGTATAGTTACATAGTCAAATCTAAATAAACTTTCCAAATTCGATTGAAGATATTAATAAAAACAAATAAACGGATGATTAAAAATATTGAGGGAAAATAATATTTAAAAAATACATTATGTATTATATTCAAATCTTCAGCCATACATAAATTATAATTAAATACTTTTTTCAGTATGTTAATTTTGAAATATATTTTGTTAGATAACAATTTTCATTCGGCTTGTTACTCATATTGTAAATAAGTAGTATAATTTATTATTACTATATATATATATAATTATAAAAATTGTTGGCATATTATATTTGATTTGATTTTTCTAATATATTAAGGTTATTATGTAAAATCAGCAAAACTTTCACAGTTGCTTAAATATATAATATATATATATTGTATAAATTATTGAGGGAATTGTAACTACAACTTTATCAAAATAGTTATAAAAAATACTGTTTTCATTATCTCCAAAATATAAATCTAGAAAAACTAATTTTGTTAAAAAATTGTTTCTAGGAAACTTTTGCTTAAAAGTTCCAATACTTATTTATTCATTTTTAATTCATGTCATCGCCTTAAACATATTTTCTAATTTATTCTTGCAAGGCGGATTATTTTATCGAAATGTTACTAATGGTTGACATTAAAGTAGATATAAATTCTACAAGTGGTTCAACATATCTGCGCAATCAAGTGTCTCATCCTTCAAATGTCAATGATTGCAAATTGATAAAACGTACCTTAAAGCCATCGTAACTACAAAAATACGTAGGAGAGGTCCAGTTACAGATTACTATGTTATTCCATTTAAAATACTTGATCAGAGACTGTTCAGTCCAGATCGCCCATATGGATATTTTCCCCAGGGATATTCTGGTTAGCAATTCTGTCCATTAAAAATATACAAGCAAATACACGGTGGAGAAAAAAGAGTGAGGTTTGAACTCTCTAAAGACTATCAAAATAAAAACAGATTTACGAAACTGCAGGTGAAATGTATTTTACTAATTTGTAAACTATGTATTCACAGCGTGCGCGGTGTGCCTTTGTCTATTTTGCCTTCAATATAAACTTCGAAAATTATGGTTTAAGCCTGTTGTGTTACTTTTTTATTAAGTGTAGTCAAAGTTCTTTGTTACCCTGATTGTATGTATATAAAGTAATATGCCTCAGCCTGCCATGTGTTTACTGAACAATCATGAAACTCTCAGCTTCCTGTGTCTAAACCTGGCTGGGTTTATCAATTTCTGTTTCGTTCCCATAGCAACCTTCAGAATAGGAGCTCCTTTTGTAAACAGACGCCAGGATTTTTGTGCATTTAGTATAATAAAAGCTATGATATATAACAACTATGTTTCTTTAAATTATATACAGAAACGGGGTAGGTATTATATACTCATAATATATAGGTATATGTATAGTGATTGAAATATATAAAATCTTTAGACATATCATTATATATACTTATTGATAAGTCAGAAAAAGCCCAAACGTGCAAAGAAGCTGTGTTTCAACAAATCTCATAAATAATTATGCAGTTTTAGACTTATATTCAAGTAAATAATAAGAAAAAGAATTAAATAAATTTATTTTCATGGCAATATTTTACTAAAATACTTCAAATTTAGGGAAAAAATTTTTTTCAACATTTAAAAAAATATATATTTATACAAAGTAGAAATACTTCAAAAATTATCTTAAAAATATGGAATAGAATTCATTTTCCGTTAATTTAGGAATTATTATATTGAATTCTTGAAAATAAAACTGAGGCCATTAAATCGGAAATTTGATTCTTTTTACGGTCGTGACCTCAATGAGAATTTTTTGCACTGTTTATTCTTTAAAAAATTCCCCACTTCCATTTCCTGAGTCATTTGTTTGCTTTTTATTGAAAAAGTTTCATCAGCACATCATAAATTAGAGTCTTTTATTCTGAACCTCATTTTTCTCTTTAACAATTCACCTTAATATTCTTCCGGATCAGTTAATGTTGCGTCATCACGCACCCTCTTGCAAGACAACAAAATAGTTAAATCCTCCAATTGATTAATACTCATGTCAACCCCGAAGACACTATCAATAGAGCGTAATGAAGAAATCGAAAATTAAGGGATGAAAGCCAAGGGATGAAAGACTGCAAGAAAGGGAAATATGATGTAACACCCAGTATATTGGACTGTTAAATTATCTAAAATATCCACGTTGTAGCAATATATGACTCATACGCGACGGTATACTGCTATTATAATGGGATTAATGTTGTAATTATACAGATAATTTATTTTTTTCTTTTATGGAGCATAATTTTTTGACGACAAAAAAATAATGTTCACCGACAATTTTCCATATTATTTTGTGCATTTATGTATTTTTAATAAAATTGCTGAAGCATCCTTTTTAGCTTGAATCTTGATTTGTTATAACGATGTATAAAATAAAACCGAACAGTTTTTGTAATTTTATTTGTAAAATATCTATCTATAAGATTGCTATTTCAAGGTCGTAGATTGTGTATAAAAAGGAGGTTATTCGCCGTTCCCTTTACCATTTTTATTTTAATAAATAGCTCTTCAAAGAAACTCTTTTTCCAAATTGAGACTTCTAAATTATGATAAAATGTTAAAACTATTATTCCGTGTCCTGACATAAAAGCTCAAGTACAGACACCCCTAGGTATTCAGTTTCCATCCAAGTTGGTATTCATTGAACTCTTAATAGACTCTCTTACAAATTTCATTTCACATCTTAATAAATTACACTATAACAATATTCTTCCTATCCGGTTGATTACATTTGACTTGACCGCATGATTTTGTGGTAAAAACGGGAATCTAAATGGATACATGTTTAGTCGTCTATGTTGCCTTAGTTATATGTACAAAAACAAACTATTTCGACATAAATTAAATATGGTAACTGTGTGCGTGGGTGCGAAGTCAACTTAAAATGTGAAGGTCTTCATCATGAGGGTGTCCTCTAGGTGGTGCATTTTAGGCAGAATTTGATACGCCTTCTGCGGCGAGAATTCAATCAATACGGAGAGGTAGAAATGCAGTTAATTAAGTATTCATGTCCATCATTTTTTCTGAATACTTCTTACTCAGAAAGAATTGCAAATTGCACGACATTATCTTAACCATCAGCTTCATCGGAATGGATTTCATTTATTGCCGATAATAGTGAAGGGAGATGAGGACGTGAAGAAAGATTTTTAAAAAGAACATTTTTAGTAATCTATCTGATGAATCGTCAGCTAAATTTTATTTCATATTTTTATGAAACGATTTTTAGAATGTAAGACAATATTATTATTTTTGTCAATTTCTTGTTTAGTTTATTTATTAGCAATGGTTTTTTATTATAATCTAGAAGTGACTTTACAATTAGCAACACATCTAATTATGAATTCACAATAGTTAAAAAGGCGAAGCGCAATATTCTATTTTTTGATCAAATAAATATTATTATTATTTATTTATTTATTTTTAACAAAAATGTTGATAAGTGACATTCAGATTTATTTATTTAATTCTATTCAGCTTTCTAAAAATCATGTCCCGCGTGTAGCAAGATTTTTTGAAATTAAAATTCCATTAATAATTGCTTTAGAACTTCCTCGTGATTAGTGAAACTATAGGTTCTACTGAAACAAAAAGCTATCCTAACCACTTCAAAAACAGTTGATAAATTAATGAAAAAAATCAATGAACCTTAATTTTCAAAAATGGGTACATTGTCTAAATGTATAAATTTATATAAAATCCTTTATATCTGTATTACTAACTATACTACTCATATTGTGACAAGTCGATAATTGACTCTATACGTACCGTAAATTTCTTGGGGAATATAAAGTGTTTGTATAATAGTTTTTAGAAATCACATGTCGCCTGTTTGTATAATATTATGAATCAATACCTATATACCTAAAGAATTGAGTTTATAATTTCGTTTCGTCTTTTATGTAAATACGACCGATCAAATGACTCATTTTTGTAAAATGCGGTTATGTATACATTATTATTGTGTTTCAAGGTGAATTGTGTCATTAAACATTTATTGAAAATTTCATTTGGATTACCTACCGAAGGAAATGCTACATTTATGTTTTTCCATACGTATAGTATTGTGATAGTTAGTTAATTCATACAGTTACAAATTCATCTGTGTTCACTTCGCCAACACATACTTTACTTAAAAATTCCATTATTTGTTAATATTATCTAAAATACTAATTTATAAGAAGATCCAATTTTGTTCATAGGGATCAATCTGAGGAATCTGGTAAACTATGAATTCTATATTAACAGAAAACGAA
Organism: Vannuccia rotundouncinata; assembly: GCA_034780395.1. Taxonomy (NCBI): domain Eukaryota; kingdom Metazoa; phylum Platyhelminthes; order Proseriata; family Coelogynoporidae; genus Vannuccia; species Vannuccia rotundouncinata. Next base: position 58,606 of record JAUZNC010029214.1, on the reverse strand, counting down.
ACACTTCAATAAATTTAATTTTATATTCTATTATTTAAAAAAGAAAAAAATATTTATAAACGATGAATTGCGCAATAATAATTTACACTGAATGTTGTTAAGTAGTAATTAGAAGTTTATTAATTAGTTTAAATGTTTACTATAATGCATAACTGTAGAATTTTAAAACATTTAATTTGATAGTTTTTTAAATAACAGTCTGTAATTCTAACAAAATTAATTTTTTTGAAACATATTTTGAATCGAAATGTTTTAGTAATGTTATTAGTTAAATCGAAATAAACTGAACACTTTTTAAAAAATTGAGCTTATAATCCTGAGTTTTTTCTAATATTTGAAATATTTTGAAAAAAATACTGGAATTAATCATAATACACTTGACACTAAAAATCAAAATATTATTTTAAAAAACAGGACATTTAAAAATATTCTTTTATTTAAAAAAATAAATTTTGAATTAAAACATTTTTTACTCGGAAGATTCTGACTCAGATAAGCAATATATGCATTCATTATTTATTTTGTAACATTTTCCATGACACGATTTTACCAAATTAAGCGAGTTTAAACTATATACAAAACAATTTATTAGTCATCACTTTTCAAGAAATAAATGTTTTCAGTTAAAGGAAAATAAGAATGAATCGCGTCATAAGATGATGCCAAATGTTTTAAAAACTCCATATGACAACATTTTTGTTTTCTGTCCCAATGTTGCAGTTCACTAGGTCAGATAAAGCGACAATTTCTTTAACCCATCAGTAAACATATAACAAATGAGACACATCCTTTTTCCTCGTTCGTCACATTATTTTCACATAACAAGCTGGGATAATGCTTATGACAAAACAATAGGATGGCTAATAAATAAATATGCGCAGTGGTTAATTATTATATTCCCAGGAAAGAATTTTTTGAATATAGTTATAGATTTTGAAATTGGAGAGACATTTAAGAAATATATTAGTTTGTCTAGGCTATATGTATAGCCCAAAGACATCTAATAATATATTTCTTACATCTTCATAACATTTCTGAAAACATTTACAAATAAAACTAAACTTTCATTAAAAAAATATTTAAACATGAAGATATTACAGAACTGTTTCATTTGAATACTCAAAAAATATGATTTTATATAAAATATTTTGTTTAAATTGATCATTTTAATTCGTTTAAAGTAAGTTATTATAATTATTTATCTTCAAGAATATATTTATGTAAATTTGTTGATGTATTTATACTCTAATTTAATTATACTACAATTTGATTAATTAAAAACAATTTTAATAACTACCTTTCATACTCACATTTCAATCATACAAGCAGCCAATATTAATTCAAATATGATTTCAGTTGAATTTCAGTTTATATCGAATTGTAATAATATATTTAAAAAGAAATAAATGTAATTATTATTGATTTAAAAATAGGTATTGAAAGTATTTAATTATTTAATTATTTGCATTAAAATATTGTTATATTATATATTTTTGAATATACATTACTTAATAAAAATTAATAATTTAAATATTTCATTATAATATTATGGTAATATTGATTATTAGGTTTTATCATTTATATTATATATAATAATTTCTTCATTGTACATAACATCATTTCTTTATAAATACCTTTATTTATTAGAAATTCTTTGTCAGCGAAAATCTTTTGTCCATATATTTAATATTCAATGTTATAATATATTTCATGAGAAATATTAATAGATTTTACTAAACTATACACATGAAGCTAACTTATTTCTAATGCATTTACTGTGTATCATTATTATATTTCATTATCACTTAGGTATATTGTATGAAATAATGTTTCAGTAATAAAACTGACATTTGAATTGATTGAATATTTCATATTTCAATTCCCATGTGTGTCTTACCTTTTGTAAAAATATAACTTTTGGTTACTTTTATTATACGCAAAATGATGTCAAGTCATTTTACGGATAATTTAAATTTTTTGCGTGGGTGACTTTTAATAAATATATAATTGGAAAAAATATATTTGGAAGAAGAAATTTGTTGTAAACTAGAATTTTTTATTGGAACTATTACTTATTTTTTTTATAATTTAGTTATACATCGATATTTTGTTGAACATATTCTAAAATAAAATGTATTAAATGAGTGAATATATTAATTTTGAGACAATAAAGTTGACCAATTCTGTCATAAATATTTCCGAAAAGTGTCCAGAAAACAAAATATCCTTATCATGTTCCATTTCGTGTTTTGCATGATAACAGTTTCCGAAAAGTGTCCATCAGTAATTGAGGAAATAAATTATGGCTGAGTCATATTAATTGCAATATTTATAAATAGCGATTATACCCCGAGAATATATCTATAACAAAATAGAATTTTGTGAATAATTTATGTTTCTATAATTTTATATTTCTAAAAATGTTAATTGCACAGTAAACGATTGGGAATATTCCATGTTATTAGTTTTTAAATGTGAACATAAGTAAAAGGGTCATTGTATGTTATCAAAATGTGGTACGTTTATTGATCTGGCTTTTGTTTTCTCTGTTTCTTTTTATGTTTTTATTTTACATTCACCTAGTTTATTAAACAAATTATTAGTAACACAATGAAACGCAGGTGGATTCACTTATGTAAGTAATTATTTATACATTTCTTGAGGTTTTACTTCACCAATGATATAAATTATAAATAATTTATATTATTCAATAGCTTCTTAATATATTGTTTTTTAACGCTATATGAATTTTCTAGTATTTTGTGTGTACCCACCTTTCAATTAATTAGAATAAAACAAACAAATGTCTCTTGATTGACATAACACTAAACCTGACCTCATCTGTTTAATTTTCATTCAAAATTGCGTGCCACAAGTTAGTACGATAGATAATAAATTATACAGACTAAATTGAATCATATTCAAGCCGTGAGCCATATTCAGACTATAAGTCACTGTGAATTTCTCAAATCTATAAAAGAAATTTATTGAAGAATAAAGTAGGCCTCATCTTATAGTAAATAGAAACTAAATGAGAGGAAGGAGGCCTTTCGCCTAACAACGAAACTACCTATATGATTTAATGAGTGCATTCCTATACGACGCTTTCTGTAGTCAACAAGAACGTGGTGATATTGTCTTGAAAAGAGTACATCAAGCGCAGTCCTGTCTTTCACTAATTCTCATAGCAGAGCTTTATATGAATCATTAGAACACCATATATAGCAATGGAGGAACTCTTTCGGCTTTTAAACTTTCTATTTTGCTTTTATATAATGCGTCTGGTGGATTCATTATATAAATCTTGTACGTCGACTTCTGTTTAATTTAAAATGTGTATGTTTACTTTGAATCCCCTCCCCTCTAAAAAAAAGACATCAACCTGAAGGTATGTGAAAGAATAGCGGAATCCTCTTTGTCCGCAAGGAGGAAGATAAACACAACAAGACTGAGTCACCTCAGGAGCAATTGTCTTTTCAATAAACTATATAACGTAATGTATTATAGTTTACACTTCCATGTGTCACATATAGGATCAATTATTTAGACAAAAGCTTGTGGCTTCATTCTAAATAATTAATTTATATAAAGACTGCTACACTATAGGCAATAATCTTACCCTGGTTTTAGGAAAAGGTGTCCTTAAATAGCTTCAGAGTGCCACGGTTAGAACATAAAATGACACATAATGGGTACTTTTGTCATTTTATATCTTGCAGTAAAACTGTTTGTTGTTTTATTATACATATGATGACATAACTGCAATACTATATTAGATATCCTCCGTAAAAAACAAGAAGCTTTATACACCTTCTGATTTTACTTTTAGCTATAAAAATTCAACTTAGAATGATTCTAATTAAACTTTGATTATATAGGTGAAACAGCCAATTTTTAATATGAGACATATTTTGACCTTTTATCACGATTAGTTAATATAATGTGACAGTAAGATTATGAAACCTAAAGACTCTGAAACCTTTCTTGAATTCGCCTAATAACTGATTTACTTAGTCTAGGTTGTTTAAAAAATCAATTGAATTTCTATAGCGATTTCGTATAATAAAGTTCTATAGAAAATATGGTTATATTACGTATATACGTTTTTGAAACGTTTTCGGTGAAACAAACATATTTTTATATAAGCTATTGCAACGCACAAAAAGATACTACAATTTGTCCATATTCATCGTTGCCACAACAATCACAATAGCAAATGACAATAAAGTACATTAACTACAGATGGAGTATATCCGTTCTTTTATGGGAAAAATTACTATTGAAGTAAATTAAATGTATAACTTGGAATACTCTAAGAGCATATCTCACGAGTTACACTCATATTTGATTATTTTTTGTTTTTGAGTTTTATATATTATAGCATTCTTAATTTAACGGATTTAAAGATAATTACAACAAGTAAATCTTACACATATATATACAAAATTTATAATATTCTTTGAGGATGTTTCATTTAAAATAAATTAATAAACTGATGGATTCAATAATCATACTTGTCTCTGAGGGCAGGTGGTACCGAGCTGTCCATATTTGCTTCGAAAGTGTTTGCTTAATATAAATATAGGTAATATTATTAATAATAGATAATTTAAAAAATTAGAACATTTTTGTTATATAGTTGTTTGAAACAACTTGGGGATCTTTACGAGTAAAGCGCGACATAGGCCTTTTCAAATGCAGTGCCCAATATAGGTCTTCTAAAGAGAGCCTGCTAACGAAGATGATTGGACATCTAGATATATAGTGTAAGGATGGACCATTTCCGGTAAGCTAGGGTCCCTACAATGTCCCTGATGGATTAGTCCAGGCAAAGGCTTTTATCAAAAAACATCTAAATGGATTAGGAAGGAGATTTGTGGAGCCTTGTGGAGTAGAGGATTCTAATATAGTTATTATATATATTTTTAATTAAAAAAAATTAAAATAATTTTTATTATTTTAAAAATATTTTAATTATATATGATATTTTTTGTATTTATTATTATGGAGTATTATTTATATGGCGAACAATATGAAATTATTAAAAACATGTATTTCTTTAATAAATAATTGCCGTAAAAAATGTTAAAGGTATATTTTAATAAAACAGTTTTTATTTTTGTTATTAACATTTTATTTAACGCATTTATAAAAAACTACGTTATGAATAGCGATTATAATTTCAATTATTTGTAGTTTAACTTCCATTTTATTAATAATACTCACAATTATTCGAAAAATTAGTTCTCATCACCCAATGGAAGGCTGAGCTCCGATATATTTATAATCTTTAGTATAAATCATTTTAAATTTATTTTATAGAATTGTTCGAAGAGGTAATTTTGTACAGAGAGTGTTTTTGTTATTTTAAAATTATTGTATTTTGTAATTTAAGTACATAAACATTAATGTTATAATAATACATTTGATTTATTTAATAAATTATTTAAATGACAAAACTTGACTAAGATTTTGTACATTTGGAGTAACCTTCCTCTGTTCAACTAAATACTATAATTATTTCTCAAACTAGAATTCAACATATTTCATTTATCACGTGACGCATTCCCGGCCACTGGTTAATTACGAGAGATATAGTCATGTCAGAAGGATACGAAGAATCTGTCTTATTCTGTGTAACTTGATTAAAATTGATGCTTGTAACGTCGCCGCATGGGTGTGTGGGTTGGAGTTCAGAATCATCCTTCAACCATTTGCTGAGCACTTAACCTTTATGTGACCTTCCAGATAATATATTGCTTTATTTTAAATGTGTGTAGCCGTAGGTACTTATATAATATATATGTGTAACTGAAGGCTTGAATGTCCAAATTTAAATATTTTTGCTAAATTTTGAATAGAAATCTTATATATGTTTCCATAGGCGTCAGAAGGGGGGGGGGGGCACAGCCCTCTCAGTTATTTTCACATGACTAATATATTACGTTATGTAGTTATAAAAGAACGAATAATGTTGTTTTTTCAAAATTATCCCCACAATTGTAGCTTCTTCCGGATATTAAACCAAAAGGTGAGAAATCAGTAACGAAACTGCAAACACGTTCTGTGCAGTGTCATGCTTTCCATGCTATGTTCTATGCTTTCAATGATCAACCAATTTCCAAAGTGCGACTTAGTGAAATTTACAAGAGTAATGAAGCTCTTCTTGACGATTCCTGTTACAAATGTCTACGAACAGCAGAACGTACGTTTTCTGTGCTGAGACGAGTAAAAACGTACCTAAAATCTACAATATCCCAAAATCGATTGAATCAATGCATGATTATGTTGAAGTCGCCTCCGACTTTGTGTCTTGAAATGAAACATAATTTGTTACATAATTTAATAACTGTACAATCTATATAAAAATTATTCTTGTAAAAATAGAAAAATTATCATTTTGTTTCAATATGTATTGCATTAATTTTTGTTTGACTTTTTTGAGAATTTAATAATTGTGCCCCATCAATATAAAAAAACGTTCTGAAGCCTATGGTTTCAGAGTAGGAACATTTTAAAGACATTACATTGTAATTTAAAATATTTGTAATATTCTTAAATATATTGTAAATATTAATAATATTTAAAATCATATGCTTAATAGGTATATCATTTTAGTTAATGTCCATTTATGTTTAGCATGTTTATTGCAATAAAGCGTTCTCCATATCTGCTTTATACGTCATTCTGTATTTATTGAAGAAGTAAGAAACACACATGTGGAACAATAATAAAATATCAATAATATAGATCGATAAAATGGAGGCAATGTCATAAAACAAAGAAATGAGACGCCGACAAACGTTAATATTCTTTGGTGATTATTTTACAGTGACTTATGTAGTGCACAAATTATTGTTTTTTTATTGATTAAATCTATTTGAAAGACATTGTATATAAATCCCTAGATAATTTTCTTGCACACAATCGAAGCTATATGTAATATATTTGATCGATTTTCTTAAAATGGTTGAAATAGAAAATTTTAATTTTGAAAATTAATTATAATTAATTAATATAAGAGGGGACAATAGAAATCAATTTGCCTGCCCTCGATCTTATTCGGGAGACATTTAATGATGAGCAGGTCGTCGGAAATAAAATAATATTAATAAGGGGAGTAATGTATAATGGGCAGAGAAATTTGTTTTGAGAAAACATGCAAATCTCTTCGTATAATATATATACACGTTCAGTACATTTATAAATTGGTACGTATTTCCATTTTATGTGCTTACATTAAAACTAAATATTATGTATTTCAAACAGAGTTGAGTGACATTTCGGTGAAACCAAACCACCTGTGAATTTTTGAAAACGAGTGAATCTTCTGCATTATTGTCTTAGAAGAAATCGATCAATTCCGGTTGCCGGGAAAAGGACCATATAACGTACATTATAGATTGACACTATATGCATGTATACGTATATAATGGGAATATCCCAAGCTTACTCAACTACTGTACATGAAGAATTTTACACACGTGATGAGTCAGTCGCTATAAAAAATATTACTCACTTCGTTCTCGTAAATAAAGCCAAAATAATTCGTGTCTTATTAAATAATTTGCTCGGAGTGTTTATATTTATATAAATATTTATTTCTACATAGTTTTAAAACGTGAAATCAGAAAAGCTCGCTCAATTATATTATAATAGATATATATGAACGTTTTTACAATGATTTATATTTATTGCTAGAAAATCATTATATTTATTATTGAACTCTTTTCATTATAGTTTTTGAAACGAGAGCAATTTATAAAACAATTTAAATAAATATTTTGAATATATTAAAACTTAACCAAACAAACAAATGTCGAATTTAGTACCTCCATAAAAAATGTAAGTAGGTATTACTTATAAAGAAGACTTTTTTTACTGAGATCTTTCAATGTAAACATAACAAATAATTTTCTACATACAAAATCAATTTATTATTCATTATATCTTAATGACTTTCTGAATAATCTTAACTGCGCTAGAATATAAATGTTTCAATTTCAATTCATTTCGGTTGTGAACTTATAGTAAACTTATATTATTAAAAATTCAGTATTGAATATCCTGAAAAAATACCAAAAGTTATGAAGCATCGTTGTATATTTATCTACATATGTACAATTGTTATTTAACAATAAATTGCAGACAACAGCTTAAATGTTGTACAGGTGACACTCACATTTAAAGCAGTTTTTGGTATATTTTGAAAACAATGATTGTATAGTATTTACAGTTCTAGAATAATATAAGTAAAAGATAAAAATATATACAAAATGTTGAGAATTATACAATTCGGTAAGTTTGGTCCCAATATGATAGCTCAGTGATTCAAATAAATACGAAAGTAAGAACATTCACATAAAACATACAAAATGCAAAGTATAACAAAATGCGTGTAATTGAAAGAAGTCTACAAATTATAGGGCAAATCAAAAATCAGACTACAGTTTTAGCAAGCGTCTAATTCAGAGTCGATCAAGGTTGGTCCACGATATGTGCAATAATCATGTAAGGCAAAATAAAAAATGTTAATCACTAGTTTTCTTCACACCTGACTGCACATTCTATTGTCAAGTTCTTCTTCAGACTGCGACATACCACAATTAACGGACATTTCCGAGGTTAACATAGCCATCTCTGATTCATCGTGCACTTGAAGCGGAGGTGGTAAGAGGACACTAGATATCGTTCGGCCATACTGGTCAACAAAGTTGGGAGACGCGGACAAGCCTTGATCAGTCATAAGAATATCGGGAACTTTGAGATAATCAGCAGGATTTCGAGGTGCCATTGAAGGATCGCCTGAAGAATTCATGAGAACATAACTTGCCAAAGATGTTGGTGGTACTGAATTGAAGATATCACGTTCAGAGTAATTGTTTTGATTAAAAAGATTTCCGAACATTTGATAATCCTCATAATTAGCGGGTCGACCAAGTAATTTGCCGCTTAACTGTTGCTGCAATTGGTGAGAATAAACGGGCTGTCCGTTGCTGATGAAACAGCTGCCGATTCCACTATCTGTGCTGGGGACATTGGAGCTCTGATGAGACAACGAAGGACTGCCCGGGATTGTGTCGTGTTGCTCTTTAAAGGTGACACGCGAGTTGCTTCGACGTGTTCTTGAGTTCCTATTAATGGAACTGCAGTCTTCATGACTTCCATTGCCATTGTTCGACATGAGAAGTCTCTGGGGATTTCCTGACGTCACGGATGCCAGGGTGGCATAGGGATCATCTGGCAGGCCATTTAGTCCACCCCGCAGACTTCCTTGTCGGTTTCCATACTTGAGGAGTGTGCTGTTGTCCGGTACTCCTCCGGTGGCATTTAGAGCGGCTCTACTGGGGGTTGTGTCGTAGGAGACATCGCTAGCGGTACCGTCAACATGTTCAGAAATGGTTGGAATAGACCGCAGTGAGTGTTGAGAATTATGCCGCGAATTGGTTTGTAAGTAGACGTAGTTGCTCCCCATTATATTTTCTTGAGAATGAGGTCCGCTGCTCGTTTTGCTACTTTCGGAACAACATTCTACACTGCCAGCTCGTCGAGGATTATCTGACGAATTGGACGATTGACTCAACGCGATATTTTGATGAAAACAGCCATACACAGGGTCACCACCTTGGAGTTTTTCTGGTGGAGAACCAGCACTGGAGTCTCCGTTCTCATGGGGTAGTTGTCCTCCGGGTAATGGAGTCATGTTTTTCTGAGGAATGGTGACATGGAAGCGCCATTTTGTCTTGACCGTCAAGGCGAACCAAAGTAAAAGCCATGCGATCAGATACAGGCATGAGAATACCGTCGCAGCTAAAAATAGCTGCTCTTGAGTGCACCAGTAAGCCTGCATAAATTGACAGATGACTGGTATTTTAAGACATAATAACAAGACAAGAAGCACCACCGAAGCAATATTTGTCCAAAATCGATAGCAGCAGGAAGTTCTACCGTTGTCAAATCCCAAATCTTCGTGGCCCTCCATTCCAGTAATACTTGAAAAATACTGCCGATATTTCTTCAGATTTCCCAGAAATTGATTCTGACCATATTCATAAATGATAGCCTGACTAGCTATGATTACGAGGAAGGCCATACCTTCGATGAAAATGCAGGCCCACGCTGGAATTGACAAATGGAATCCATTGGGACAGCTTTTAAATCCATGTATAACAATTTCCGTTCCCTTGTTGATAGTATCTGGATTCCAGGCGAGCTTGTACAGGACGGTGAGGGCACAGTAGTTGAAGACAATGTGTACTGAGGCGAAGAGCAGTTTCAGAGAGAAAATTAGAGCGAAAACGCGATTTGTGAACCAGAAGGAGTTGGGAAGGCGAATTGTGAGAATCGTAAGAGCGAGCATCAGATTGCACATCTCCGGGGATATAGCCAGCGATTCTTGATAGATGGGTCTGCCGTCGGAATCTTCCGCTGGGTGTGCGATGTCAGGTCGGAAGAGAAAATCCAAATCAGAATGCCATACTCGATCTAAATTCGAAAACAAAAATTAAGAAGATTAATTATTTAATTTAAAATTGAGTTTTTAAGTGTTTTTTTTTAGATAACAATTATTTAGAGCAATTTTGTAATTTTGTGAACATATGAAACTATACTATACAAAAGCGTTCAGTTATATTTTTGGATATTTTAAATTTAATTTTAAATAATACCCATTCAGTGAAATTTACAAAATTAATCATAAATTCGAAGGATATTTGAAATATTGATAGCATTCGATCCTCTTTCAAAACTATATTTCCTTCAATTTATCAAGATCTGAAGAATCTGAAATATTATATTGACATCCACATTTTTTATGCATATATACAATTCAAGTTTTATTTATGAATGAGAATCTGTGTGATGCTGTCATCAAACAGATGTTCTTCTTCACTATGTATACTACGAGTTTTAAGATCTTATCGAATATTCGTTTAAAACTTGCATAAATACTTATTTTATAAAATGCATCAGTCTTTTCTAAAGTTAAAATCCTTCGACTCGTATAGCCGACGGAGGAAATATAATTAGTAACCAACTGCAAATTACTAATTTCATAATGAAGGTAATTATTATTGAAATAATTTGAATCACAATTTTTGACAAAGGTGTCTCTCGAACAGACTTAGAGGAAGTAAAGATGAAAGCACACAGCCACGAGTGCAGTGTGAGACTCTCAAAGATGCCTTCCTTCATTCGACGTTTATAATTATGAAGATGAATTATATAGCCTAGCGTTAAAACATATTGGAGTTCCGAGGATAGCAAAACGAAGCAGCCAGGTGCTACAAACAAAGGTGATTCACCCAGTTTTGAAACTTTCCTGTATTACAGTCTATATCATTCTTTAGAGCGAGAGTCGTGGGTATCTCCATCAAGTTTTTTCACTTCACCATGACTACACTATATGAAGCGGCGACAGAGAACTCCAAAATAGTCAACACGCAGAGCCAACATCTACGCAGAGAGACTGAGGAGAGAGCTGACTTAAGTCGATATACAGCGTTTGCAAAACAGAGAAAATATAGACAGGTATAATAGGAAGGAGAACTGCAAAGCTGAAGATAAGGTATCTCTTGACACACGGAGCACATTGACGGACATAAGGAAGCTCGATAACCACTCTTAAGCGATACACCATTCATCGTATCATCTAGTACATCTATCCAGAACTTCATTGATAACAAATTACGTAATAGTTGGAAGCGTTGAAATCGACTGGCTGGTTTATATAATATTTTAATATGAATATATCTTGATTTTATATAAAAGTTTGACTTAGAAAAGCCAACAAATTTGTCAAATAAATACTTATTTATAACACATATAACCAGATTTCAAAATTTGCGAATTTAAATAATTTGTATGATTACAATTAGCCGTTTAGTAAAATTAAAATAGGTACAAAGATACACCCGTTCTTCGTATTTTTATTTCACTAAACGGTAAATATTTTCATACTTTTTAATTCAGTCAAATTATCTCCTCATAGAATCAATTCACAATTTAAATTGCCCATAAATTAAGGATTAATTATTCTGAGTTTGTGATTTTAGGTCAACTGTATAATAAGTTTGATTATACAGATGGTTGATATAGATTAAGTTTTAAATTATTAAAATACTTAAATGTATTAGTATTTATTGTGTATACTTATACATTATATGTTCTACTTGTGTTTCGTAATCCTCTATATGTATACATAATATTGTTAATATTATATTAGTTTGTTCTTAATTTAGTAAATTTTGGTTTATAAAATCCTCCGTTTAATAAAATCATTTGACTTCGGTCCATATAGTGATTTTATTAAGCGGATTTCACAATATCAAAAATAATGACTTATTTAATCAATATAGACAATTTTTGGAGAACATAATTTTGAGAATAGTTCAAATTTTTTTTATATATGACAATATGAGATAATTTAGTATTTTTTGCCCACAATAAGCATTAATTGCACTTACATGAGGGCACAGCTTCATTGCGGATTTGCTCTGCGTGTAGAGTGGGCAGTGGCAAGAGAAAAGCGAATGCCGACACAGCGTGCAGATAACAGGTGTACGGCAGAAAATGACGACAAATTCTCGCCCAAATAGCGCGACCTCGATTTCGAGGGACCCGACTATTCTCCAGGAGGACCAATTTCAGATTGTCTGTGTCCTTGCCGATCATAACTCCATCGTTGGCGAAGTGGCCCACCTTCAACAGAGCAGAATAAAGGAAAATCGGTAGCAGCGATAGAGCGACCACTTTCATCGCGACGTAAAAGTCCATCGGCGATTCAATCCAAGCTCCACCATAGCGAGGGTCATAGGCCTGCCTCTTGAATTCTTGATATTGGATTGCCGCGTTGTATGTCAAGAAAATATATCCGCAAAATACGAAGAAGGCATACCATAGTTTCCACAGGGTATCGCAGTTCCCCTGGTGTTTAGCCATATTATTCCGAGGAAAATGTATCACAATGATTAGTAATATTCAAGTTACTGATTGTTTAGAAGAATTTGGTTTTTGCGCCTAGTGGTGTTTTAACCAACGTGTTTAACTTTTCTAATCCGAAAATGTGACTACTCAATTCAAGAATCTCTTGTAAAAATAATGACGAACGCTCTCCACCAATAGAAAACAGTTTTACGTGACTCATTTTGGGCGTGTTGCAAAATAATTATTTTTAGAAGGGGAATTTCTTCAATTTTACTGACGGTTAGGTAAGACTTATTTCTTCAGAGGGGGTATTTTTCTTTCTGATTTTGTATTGTGTAAGTAATGCGTCACTCGTACTATTTTTAGCGACAGTTTAAGCCGATTACACTACCATAATTTTGTTAATAATTAATAGAATTCATTAGGTACGTAGTTAAAGGCTAGTTAGTAAACATTATGGATAAAAAACTAAATTTGTAAAATTTAAATTTAAATTAAACTTTAAATTAATATTAAAATTAAATTATAAAAGTTTATTATATAACTATGTAAATAATTGCAGTTAATATTTACCTCATTATATTTTATCTCTCAAAAAATATTTTGGATAATTCTCCGCATAAATATAGTTTCAGGAATTTAGTTGAAGAAACGAATGTTAACCTTCGGACTACATTTTTGTAAATATTTATGGAACGTGATAATCAATTTTGTAAATATTAATATTTATATACCATATTTACTTACTTAAACAAATTTGGACATTTGACATTATTATATCTTCCACATATATTAAAATAAATTACGTAGGAGTATTTCTCTTGAATATATTTTAGAAGATTTGCTTTAAAAGATCTATCCGATTTGTTAAAATTATTCAGAATCTTTATCATTTTCTATAAATAATTATGTGCTGAATTGATTAAATGTGGTATTCAATTAAATGATTTTAAAATAACTGACGAGGTTGTGGGGTGGCAATTAAAGGGTCCTTGAATCACTCCTCAATAAATTTCATTAGATTTCTCCGCGCCATTTTACTCCTGATTAGAGTGAACAATTTTATCACAGTCCAGTATTTCAATCAAACTGAATCAAAATTTTACATTTTTAACACATTAAGTGGAATTGAAAATTGTAATTTAAAACTCTTAATTTTTTAGCTCTTTCTCATTAAAAAGGCTTATTCTCAATATAGAAGACACAGGTAAAGTACAATTTAAAAGTAAAATAAAATCGTGTCTGTGTACAATTAAACGCTAAAATAACACTAACATTTTAATTTTAATATAATAAACATGTATTTAAATTAAATACGTTAATTTACAAATGTCGAAACGTTTTCGTTTGATTCTATTTCAATTTTTTGTAGTTTTAGCAGTAATTTTAGTAATATATATTTTTAAAAAAATCTTATTGTAAATTATGTGTATTTTAATGGGTGCCTTTTCCACACACTTCTCCATATATTACACATTCTAAATACATTTATCTAGACATCTTTAAAAATGAATGCATAATTTTGAATACACGTATTTAATACTACCTGGTAACTATGCAAAATCAATAAGATTTCATTTATACGCCCTTGTATTAAGAAAATGTTTTGTAATTGAAAATATACTTACTTACTAATTATTATAAATGAATATTATTCAAATTTAAACTTTATACTCGTACATAATTTTAAAAATATATAGTATTTGTTTTATATAAATTGAATACTACTTAAATATTGATAAGTAACATCACACAATTTATTTTTCTCTAAAAACTTAAAAATATAATTAATCTTTTAAATTTAGTAAGAAACTGAGAAAAATGCATACACATTATAGTTTATAAATCAAATCATTTATTATTTTTTTTACAATATTATACATATTGATGGTTCCATTTTATTTTTAATTCAAATAGATTGTAGTTTAAAAATTGATCGATATACAGGGTGGCCCATAAGTGGTCCATTCTGTTATTATTAAACTCTTGTGACCTATTCTAAATGACTTTCTATAGGAGAAAACCTTAAAAGCATAGTTCCAACAAGACTAAGTGCCTTTTACTCTTCAACTATTGTGAGGGAATTTCTGTATCATGTATTTAAAGATGGGTGAAGTGGACGATGTGGTTCGATCGAATGGACTTCTTATCTCCTGACTTATCTCCTCCTAAATTTTTTCTTGTGGGGACATCTAAAATCTGTTGTGTATTGCTAAAGATCCCGAAATAGGAACTAAATAGACAATTCAAGTTTGGCAATATCACAACCCATATTTTAAACCATTTTGTCCTTAGTGGTCAGCAATGTGAACATTGGCTTTACTAAATATCTACATTAATCAATTGTTGTAAGTATCAGTAGTTTAAAATTTTATATCAAAATATAACTTTTCATATAATAATAAATTTTGTATTTGTATAAAATTAAGGTTCGTCACTTGTGGACGCATCTTATATATATTATTCCTTACTGTCATTTTAGTGATTTGATGTGAGCTTATGTAATATTTCACAATAATTTTATTAGACTGACCAATCTTATATATTAAGTATAAAACTTTATTAATTAATTAATTTTGCCATAATTATGCGATAATTGTAAGTGACATTTTCCATTAAAATTAATTATCGGGAGGTTTTATCAGCAGTCATTAGTATTAAAATCTCAAACAATTGCGTGAAATCAGTTCCATATTGGCAAATTCGGCATATATAATAAATCAGTTCAAGAGTAAATAATTCTGAGTCTATAACAGAAAATATAATTTAAAGCATAATTAAGTAGATTCATTATCGTCATTTTTATTCCAATAAGAGTTTTTATAAAACTTTTAAACTACATTTAAAATAATTTTTAAAATACACGAAAATGTACATTGAAAAAAAATATTTATAAGAATGATTCTAAACAATGTTTTCAAAGTCGTATACACCGAGCAATATAGGGGAGTGTGTAAATACCAGGACGCTCAACTACGCTTTCAGTGTTAATTTAGCCAAGAAGCCGATTATTTTTCCACAATGAAAAGATTTAGATATATTGAAACTTTTTAATCTTCATATGGATCAATTGTACAATTTCAAGGAATTAATAATATATGTAATTATTTATTTAGTCTACTCTTTGGAAACTTTATTATGTGTAATTATTCATGTTGAGAATATAAAAATATAATTTAATATAATGTATATAATTTAATATTTATTTACCTATATAAGATGTATGAACACACATGAAGTACTCTGGTGCGCCAAATAAACGTAACGCCCCCGTTTATTTGGAACCCCTGATTATTTATTTTTTAAATTGATGGACCCCCCACTTATTTGGCACACCAGAGTATGTGTAATATAAGTTAATATGCATATATGTGAACTAAAATATTTTATAATTTATATGAAGATTCAAAAGTTCCCAATGAATGTTTCTTATATTGTCCAAAACTTTTTTATTGCGGAAAAATATTCGGCGACCTAGTTGAGCGTGATGTTATTCACGTATAGTCTTCGGGTTAGTATGTTCCTCTCCCCTTCTTCAGCGAAACCTGCCGTAACCACTCCGATATTTTTTTCTACCACCCCAGCGAGAATTACAATTGGTAGTCCTGAACAAATATCTGCTACCGAGCATCAGACAAATCACGTTTGAAGGATGCCTTCCAAGTAGAGATTCTCACATATGTTGAGGAAAGCACCCCAATGGATGGAATAATACATCATAATCGTTCCTCAACT
This sequence comes from Vannuccia rotundouncinata, assembly GCA_034780395.1. Taxonomy (NCBI): domain Eukaryota; kingdom Metazoa; phylum Platyhelminthes; order Proseriata; family Coelogynoporidae; genus Vannuccia; species Vannuccia rotundouncinata. The sequence goes on along the minus strand of JAUZNC010029214.1, from coordinate 41,947 downwards.
GTGATTCTCAATTTTTTCTTTGACAAATAACCTCCCATTCTCAGTACATTCCTTATGTATTGTCATTGTTCAGAATTATGCTTATAATTTATATGTACCTTTCATGATAAAAAAATAAATAGTATATTTCTTATTGAAATGAAAATGACGATAATTAATCTACTTAATTATACATTAAATTATATTTGCCATTATAGACTTGAAATTATTTACGTCTGAATTGAATTCGCCAATATATAGAACGGATTTCACCATAATTGTTTGAGATCCTTATGATATAATGTCTGCAAAAATCTGTAAACGGATTAATATTTTTATAATTATCTTTACATTTATATACGCACACTTGTGAATTTTGCATACTCAATAGAGATGCGTTGACAACAGTGTATAATTGACAATGATTTTTTTTATCTAATCCTGAAATGGAAGTTAGTGTGATTATATTATAGGAATGTATTTAAACTATTGATCTTTTTTGGTATACATATGAGATAATGGTTCATGTTACACTACTTAACTGGTAAACATAAAACACACCCGAACCTAATAAAATTTAGGTTGGTTCACAAAACCTAGACTTTACTAGACGGTCCCACTTAAAAATTGCTCACACAGTTCCGAGAAATGTACAAATATATCACACTATAGTACTGTGATCATTTGTTCTACGTTAAAAAAATTAGTCATGACTGCAAACCCTGGATTTGTTCAAACGAAACTTTTTGGGATTATTTCCTTGTTGGTTCAAATTTTATTTATCATAATCTTTGCAATATTCGCTGATTATAGCTCCACAACTATCAAAGTAAAATCTACGATCAATTCAACCGAATATGATGTCATTACCAAAAATGTCTTACTTAAAGGATTTTCAAGTATGTAGATTTTCCATATTTTTAAAAATTTTATCAAAAGTATAAAAAATGAAAAAGGAAGTCATGCAAGAAAATTTGAAATAGACGTATTAGTTATAAATTCTTTTTAAAAAAATTGAATTATTTTGAAATAGATAAACAGAGTTTCGTGTATATATTATGAATAAAAAATAATTACAAATTAAGTCACTATAAGAATTATATTTTAAAACATTACATATAAAATATATTGCGTATTCAGATGTATTCAGATAAGTTTATATATTACATAATAAATACATTTTTGACATTTAATGTTTAGAAATATATTTTACATTCGGAAACAAATATCGTCGGAAGTATAAATGAAACTGTTGTAGTGCGATTTGATTTTTGGCAGTATCTGATAAATTAAAATGTGAAAATAGTGGAAAAATTGTTGAAAAATGGTGGGGCACAAATTTGCAGACCCCTGGAGCCCATTTTTAATGGTCCCGGACAGGTCTTGGACCCTGGGGGATCTGCACTAATGATGAACTGATTTTGACTTCTTTTTTGGTGTCTTATTATAGGTTTTTTATGGTTTTGAATTCATTTCTGACACTGTCTTAGTACCAAAATAGAACTTTTTGACCATTTATAAATTCCTAAGAAACATTTTCTAGACAATTAATGTATGCTATCTGGTAGAGTATGGTCACTTTTCTATCTGTTGGTAATAGAGATATCTCAGATGCTTCTTTTTTGAAATGTTCATTTTTTAGAAAAATGTCGATGACGTCATAGATGGACATTTTTCAAACATAATTATGTATTTAGATACTTTATATACATAGTTCTATCTATCGGTGATATACTAGGCATTCAAAATAAAGCAGTTATTTGCGATTTAAAGTTTTTCTTGCTTAGATTTGGAATTTACATGGTACAAATGATATTGGCGGACATTTTAAATTCGGTTCATTTTGACAATGTTCCCGTGATCACATTTTGGTAAACTTTCTTCTGGGACTACTCATATGCATGTAAAGGAAGAATTAAACGAATCTAGCTTGTTAAAAAGTTTTACCTGGTTGACATATACAAAAATTTAGACTGCCCTTATTAATGAATAATAAAGATTCGGGGGTGCTCTATTGATTTAAAAACATCGAATTGGTAGTCATGGATGTTGAGTACCTGGAACCAGGGGGGACGTTGACAAAATTACTAATTTGATTATTTCAAGCGAGAAAATAATTAACTTCATATAGAATCTTCAGAATTACAATTTTATTTTCAAAAATACGTTCAACACTGATAATCATCGATTTTATTGGTCCTGGAGGCCATCTTGTGGGCCTGAATTTCCAGTAATGACATTGAGACTAAAACATTTGATACGATATTGTCAAAAATGAATTCAGCACCATACAAAACATACAATAATTACATCAAAAAAACAAAAAACTTTGAAAATCTAATTTTGGTGCAGTGGCCCCCAGGCTGGACTATGACCGGTCCGGGCCGATAAAAATGGACTCCAGGGATCTGAAAATTTGTACCCCAAATTTAAACCTAATTCATTGAATTCAGAAATTGCAAAAAAATCGATTTGCACAGCAATATAGCACACGTATGAACTATTTCTGTTTAATTTAAAATATATAATAAAATGATTGTATTTTACAGGAAGCATAGAATTATTTTTGTCGACTTTGGTCATTTAAAATTTAACATATTTTAATAATTGTTTAATATTTTATTATTATATGAAGATAAAATACGTTTGTATTAATTAACAAAGTGTTACTATGTGGTGGAATAATGTAGATGTATAATGTCAATTATAAGTCATTGTACAGTGTTTAATATAAAGGTAAAATTACCATTAGACATGCGTTAAAAACATATTTTGTTTATTAAAACATATCTATGTCACAAAAATATTTGTTATCGGATATTGATCGACACATTATAAGTGTCTGATGTGAGAGCAAACATTATTTTTTACTTTGAATGACCTTTATGATTCATTTCAATTAAATTATATTCACTGACACTCTTCAAAACATCATTATCAAATGAGGCTGCTTGCGCATGCAGACTGAACTATAAAACTATTTTTTAATTTTATATTTTTAAAGGTTCAAATAAAAATATGCATTCATAATTTACCAATAGAGAATTTCGTATATCGCTTAAATTAACAACATTCTTATATACCTATATATGATATACTTACGGATTGCCGAAAAACAACCTGCCGAGTACTTCTAGACTACAAATAGTTATGATAATATAGAAACATTAATTGACTCAAAAAATTGAGACATAATCTAAATCATATTATAAAATGCAAATAATTCATTTTGCACAAATGATAAGCTTCCGAATAACCCAAGATATCGCAAATAAATAATTGAAAATGTTGTTAATGAAGTGATTATACGTATCCGAATAACACAACAGTATACTAGAGAGATCGTTCTGAGATTGCAAATATAGTAGAGGTTAGGTTTCTTAGGTACCAATAGGAATCACGTTGGATGTTTTCCAAGCAAGAGGAAAAAGACGATGGCGAAATGAGGTTGAATATGGGGACTATATAGGGGAGTATTTCAGGTGGGATATCATTATGAGATCGGGAAATTGTATGGACAGATTGTCGAAAATTTTCCTTACTATTTTTAATTTAATAATTTAAAAATTCCATATCTTCCTTCCATCAAGTTCCATTTCAAAGACATTCTTCACAGAATATTACAGGCGATCTAATCTAAGAAATATTCAAAGTTAACCCTACATACAAAGATTATTTAAATAAACTTTTCGATCCCAAGTTTTGTTTGTTTACATTGAAGGTATAATTAATACTTTTCTTCAAACCAATTAATCAGACTGGAATCAAAATATATATATATAAATTACTTTCACTTTGAAACGAGTAGAACTTATAGAACATTCTTTTTTCATTTACTTATAATTGTGTTCTTGTTGTTATATATATTAACTGAATAGACAGAATCTATTCTACATTCTCATTGGGTGTTAATAAGTCAAATGAATGACTTCTTGTGTAAAAAGTACAAAGGTAAATAGTGACCCCAGTTAGCTTCAAAGTATAAAATTAATACACCTGCATTCTTTCATCACAATTAATACACTTTCGGTTGCGAAACCAAACGTCCTTTTATTTAATCACTGGTTGAAACAACGTTGCAAGGAGCCCATCATGTCAGAATCACCAGGATTTGTGCAAACGAAAATGTTTGGCATTATAAGCCTATTGTTGCAAATTGTGTTTATTGTCATTTTCGGTGTATTTGGTGAATACGGGTCGAAGGCGAGCGGAAATCTGCATTCGTTGGCAACCAATCACTCGGAAATGAGTGCCTTTACCAAAATGAAATTAATTAGTGGTTTCTCAAGTAAGCGAATGCATAAAACATTTACATAAAAGAGATTAGTGATATTTTCGGTCTCATTTGAGAGCATATTTCTGGTGAGTATAATTCACAAAACAATTCTTTTGACATAATATACAAATGGGAAAGGAACCTTAACTCGTCTGTACGTTCACGACACCTTTCAATTCTTTGTTACTGTGTAACTGTGTATAAAAGCAGACCATATTTAATCATGGTATAGAAAATCAAAACATTTGTATTTCATTTGAGAGCTGAGCGAACTTCGATCTATACTATTTTTTACTTATACAATGTTTGTCATATTAAATGGGCACATTTAGCGAATATAGAAACTAACTAATGGAATTGAAAATATATTGTGCCGAAAGGCACTCTTTTTATATAATCGTTCAACTCTACTTTGCTCCCTATATGCTCGCCTTTCAGTGTTTCAGGACGTCCAAGGAATGATATTCCTCGGGTTCGGCTTCCTCATGACTTTCCTCAGGAAGTACAGTTTCAGCAGTGTCGGTTTTAACATGTATATCTCCGCTTTGGCCATACAATGGGCACTCATCATTAACGGGTTAAAGCATCCACACGAAGGCAAGATATCCATTGATATGGGATCGTAAGGCTTCACTTCACTATTTTCTTACACAAATATGTTAGATATTATATCGTAAATATTAATGTTAATCATTATTGAAATACAATTTCATAGGCTTTTGATTTTTAATATTTATATCTTTGAAGTTTTGAAGTCCAATTTATTTCTGTGTATTCGTGTATTTAGTCTTCTGGGGGCCGAATTTTCCGCAGCTGCCGTTTTAATCTCCTTTGGTGCCATACTAGGAAAGACAACCCCTCTTCAATTGCTTATTCTTGCCCTACTTGAAATTCCAATAATTGCTGGAAACGAATACATTGGTCGCGAAATCTTTAAGGTAATTTCATAATGGAAAATATCTTAAAATTATTTAAAAAAAATGTTTTTAATTCATAATTACATTAATATATTTAATATGTTTATCAAAATGGTACAACTTAGGGATGTTTAAACGTGTTTGAAAGAGTATAATGTGTGTTGTTATTGAAACAAATTAACTACTATAAACATATTATTTAGTTTTACATTTTTTGAGATTGAGTATGTGTAAAATAGTTATTCATAAAGTTTTATTTTAAAGATGCTAATTGGTTGTCATCATATATAATATAATCGTGTGTTGATAATGGCTGCATTCCAGCATCTCTGTTATACGAATTATGATTTATTATAGTGAGCATTTATTTAGACATAAACTATCTTAACCTCACAGAACTGTTTGTCAAACAGAGCTAACCATATATATAGCTAACCCCACCCCCCCCCCCCAATAATATTTCCATTGATTCTGGATTGATTAGATGTTATGACTATCTTTCTAATTAGTATGTGTAGCGCTATTTGTTAATTAACAGATCAATCAACATTCCAATTATCCTTAATTATTGTCTATTTTATGCAGCGTATAATCAGATTTGTTTTTTAGTAATTTATTCTTTGTACTTTTAATATATTTTCGTCCCATCATACATATAAGTATAATAATATTACAACGAAGCTTTTACAACAAAAAATAATTATATAGTTTATCTCATCTACTTGAAACATGATAAGTACTTGTTTAACATTAATATGCTTGCGTATATAGGGGTCAACATTTTGTACTCAAGTGTATAACCTCGACTTTAATTTAACCGCGTATACTTGTAATGTATACTCTGTATATGAAATTAAATCATCGCCTTTATTTCAACTTTGAAAAAAAGATTATCAACTGGAGTCAAATGAACTGTATAAATATTAGTACTTCTTGTTTTAAATGTAATATTATATAGGTGTGGCTTCAAATTTATGTACCAACGTCATCCAAATGTAGTATAATATATATTTTTAATTTATTATACAAAACATAAGCTTTTTTAATATTTATAAATTTTTGTGTATTCACTTTCGAAACAACAGTGATTGTTAATATATATTACAAAACTATAATTCAACTTTTAAATATTTTTTTTATTTTCATAAATAAATATTAGAAGTACGCAATTTTGGCTATTATTTAGCGAATAGGTATAGCTTAACAGGTTATTGATTGTAAAAATTCCGTTTTTCTTATATCCTATTCTCTCAGGCTATCGACATGGGAGACACCATGTTTGTCCACGCTTTTGGGGCCTATTTCGGTCTATTCTGCAGTCGAGTTATTTATAAAAAATCAATGGGAGAGTCCCCTAATGAAGGAGCCATGTATCACTCCGATGTATTTGCTATGGTTGGTAAGTGGAATACAAATGGCCTTATAATATCAAAATAACTAATTAGATTAGGAGGTTATAATTATTTTTGTTCGCTCGTCACAGCATACAATGTATTTTGACAAATCAATCACGGTTGCTAAATTCAAATCATTCGCACACCCTAACACGATGTAGCTATACCACTAAGCTACCAATAATAGTTTTTTTACCGAATACTGCTTTATATAATTTTGTTAGACCTAATTTTTTTAATAATTTTTTTAAGTCTGCTTTGTTAGTTGAATTTTAATTATTATTTTGGTAAATATAGTTGTCGTAAAATGTTTAGAAACAATTTTGATATAAAACTATTTAGTCTAATATTAATAATAATCTAATGTTGTTCGTTTTGCAAGTAATATTTTAGTACTGTAATTAAATTTAACAAAGAAATTTTTAAAGTTGTGTAACAAAAAAATACTAAATCGTAACATTTTGTTAACAGACTCTATCAGTTTTTTGTTCTGTAATATGTGTTGCATGTATGTTCTTTATCTACACAAGTAAATATAACAATTATAAGCGTCAAGTATATATTATAATGTGACCTATAGAATCTTTGTACCCTTACTATAGTTCATTCCACAAAATTTATGATGTTTCATAAGTTAATTAAACGACACTAATTTGATTTCTCTCAAGATAAAGTAAACTTTCTCAATTAATTCCAAATAATTAGATAAAGATCAGTAGAAAATCTCCGCTGTAGACCAGCTATATCAAAGCAATGTGGAGAGTGCACCTTTTATGACACCGATTCGCTTCAAATAGCATGAAAGCGAGAATTAATGAATGAAACCCCCAGATGTCAGAAGCTGTGGCCAGATGACTTTCACTATATCGCTTTTATCTGCCAGAATCACTGTCATATACATAACTCTCAAAGAATGAAATGATCAATAGAGTATTAACGCTTCTTTCAGGTCACCATAGAAATTATAGTATCAAAGACACCTGCATATTGGATTATATGCTGCAGTGGTTGCTTTGAACATATTATTTGAAGTTGTGTATAAACTATTCAACTATCGCGACTAGATTTGTTCATAGTCGCTTTACATATCGATTAAGAATTATAACTTAATTAAATATTTTTAAAAATTTGTAGGTACATAGTTATACAATAAGCTTTGCCTGAAAAAACCGACATGCAAATGATTCTTGGTTGCTTCGTTACCCCGCATAGCTACCGATTAAAAATATCGTTTTGGATTCATGATTTTGGTCATTTTTGGAATAAAACATATTTTATAAAATTATTTATTCTATAAAATAAGTTTATCAAAGGATCCAAAGAGGTTTGCATCGATGTATCTAAAATATAAATAACCTCATATTTGTATGTTATGCTTCGACAAAAATGTAAAAAAAACTTTTTAAAATGGAATTAACTTAATTATTATCTCCCATTCTGGTGTTCAGGAACTTTAATCCTCTGGATCTTCTGGCCTAGCTTTAACTCAGCTGGAGCCACTGGTGTTGAACAGCATCGGGCTATCGTAAACACCATTTGCGCTCTTTTGGCCTGCACAGTGACCACCTTTGCCCTGTCCAGCCTCGTAGGAAAAGGAAAGTTCAACATGGTTCACATCCAGAACGCCACGTTGGCAGGAGGGGTGGCTGTGGGGGCCAGCGCTGATCTTATTATTGGAATTTGGGGAGCTATGGTGATTGGTACTGTTGCTGGAACTATATCAACCCTTGGATATCAGTACATCACGGTTAGACCCGATTGGACATATTTTCATAGATAATTCTAAAAACGTGCTATTCTCATCAATTTTATAGTTTATTAGTTTTGTTTAATTTAAATAACACTATTTTTTGTTATCGCGTTTTTAAACAAATAGGAATATGAAATCATATTGTTCCTTTTTTGACAAAATAATGATAAAATAATTGTTAGTAGAATGTGTTACTGCTTAGTAATATAAAAATAATCAACGCTATTTTCTTGTAATATACTTATTCTACTGTATAATTGTTTTTCATATTTTAGCCTAGGCTAAACAAACTCGGCTTCCACGATACCTGTGGGGTGAATAACTTGCACGGAATGCCTGCTCTTCTGGGTGGAATTGCTTGTGCTGTAGCCTCGGGCTTAGCTTCATTTGAATCTTATGGATACTCGTAAATGCGAAAATATTTTTGAATTTATATATGATTAAGTCGAAAGGCTTAACAATTGTAATATCTTTGTATCGTTTAAAACTATTTTTAATCATTTATTTCTAACCAATATTAATTGAACATACATTTTAAATTGAAGGATTATTTGTAATAGAATAAATTCAAGTATCTATATTTGCAGATTATATTCCATTTTCCCTCGTCGAGTCAAAACAGGAGAAACCCTTGGTGAGTCTGCCTTGGGTCAAGCTCTATTTCAACTTGCTGCCCTTGGTTTGACACTGTTGCTTGCAGCACTAGGAGGCTCCCTTACAGGTGAAAATCATTTCATCTACTTACATTATTGTCAGTACTATACTAAAACCTATTTTATATTCAGACTACGATTAATACAAATCGCATTATGGAAAACTTATTTTATAGATCCATAATTTTAAATATAATTATATTGAACTGAATTTCCATGAAACAATTTTAATATTTAGCCTCGTAAGAACTATCAATTATACCTACTTATTCGAATAAATGTAGAAAACGAATAGTTTCATACTTCAATAATTATTTCTAAGAAATTTCACCTTTCTTAAATGATATTAGTATAAATATGATTGAAATATGATCTCAATTGCTTTACAAAACGTCCAGTTGCAAAAATAAGGGACGGTAAAATGGTATTAAGACCCGATGTTGTTATAAAGAATACTAATCTTTTCATTCTATTCACCGAATTATTTCTCAAAAATCTGATTATCATCCGTTTAAAAGTTTATTAAAAGGTGTGTATTTGAACTAATTCATAGGTGGACTCATAAGAATTCCATTTTTGGAATTACAAGTTCCTGGAGAACGCTCTATCAAAGGTGACCATCATTTCGATGACGAACATTTCTGGCTCCTTGAGGAGGAAGAAGGCAGCATAGTCGAGGAACACCACCATAAACACAACCTTATAGAAATGACGGAACAAGGTCTGCTTCAGAATGACAACGAGTTACATCCAGTTTGAATTTGGGATTCATTAACTAATTGTTATTAACACTGAATATTATGTACACCACATTAAATAGGAAAGTCATGTGTATTAGAATTAATGTATTTTTAAATTTTAGGTTTTTTACTATATAAACACGAGAATTACATATTTGAATTAATTACAATATGCTTTTGTAATTTCTTAACACCTATAATTCAATGTAAGAATTGAATTATTAATAAATCGTTTTATTTATCAATATCGATTGATTTTCATAGAATTTCAAGACTAATTCAAGGCTAAATCATTTTTTCCAACTGTTGAAGAATATCCCGACTAAATTTAAACTCCGTATTTAAAAAAAGACAGACTGGAAAACAAATAATGATATTTAATTGATATTTCTACACAGAAGACCCTGAACTGGAAATAGTGCATGAATAGTTGCTATATTCAGCTAATTTTATGTACAAAGTGAAACATATATATGCATACATGATTGAAATTTATATACAAATAAGTCAGTAATGAATAAAGAAGACATCTAGGTTGGAGAAATGATCCTGTACAGGAAAATAGGTCAAATTATGCATATATATATACAGTGGATAAAATAACTCCGAATTGGATACATATTTTGCAATATTCGATCATGAGATAGTGAATGTTACAAAACTCGCGAAGTGCATAGATTCATGATAACAACAAATAAATTATTAAAATGGATCAAAATGTGAAATTATAATATGAAAATGTGCAAAATGGGAGTGTTTTAAATCTTGGGAAAATGTATTAAAAACGAGTATATGTACAGATCAGCCATGATTTGGAGAAAGCAAAAATAATACGTTATAAAAGGTACAAATTAATATAGTTGCCTAAGTAGAAGTTGCAATGCATTTGGTTAGAATAATACGTAGATAAGTATCTATGCAAAATAAATTTACAAATATTGCTCAAAGTTTCAAAAACCTACGATTTGTCAGTCGCTACAAAACTTTCTGGATTGAGTGCAGAGTATTATTACAAGGGTGATTATGCACAGGTGTGTATCAGTAGTGCTACATTCGTACATGGCGAAAGAGAAATGCATTGGAAATAATATAATATACAAAATGTACAGTGGAATAAAACATCAGATTTTGCGATCGACAATGATAGAAAGGTTGTAAAATGCTCAAGACTTATTAAAACAAATTAAATTTTAATATATAACTTCTCTGTGATTAAAACATTTGAGTCAGTGTGCCATACAGTAAAGCTCCGTCAAATGATGAGGTAGGGGTGTCTTGGACGGGAATAATAGACGCCCCCCAGCTCAACGTTCGACCTAGCCGGCCCCCCGCCGCCGCTATCTACCGGCCTGTGTCTGTGTGGAGGTGGCGGTGGAGGTGGGGGAAGCGGCAGATCATCCGCAGGACTGCCGCCACTCTCACAACTCCCGCTCGTCCCGGTGAAGTAGTCCGACGAGCTGTGGCCCACGATGTTCCCGCTGGACTTGCTCTTGCCGGGCGGAGGTAGCGGCGGCCCTGGCAGATCGCCACTCTCCTCCTCGAAGGCCTGCTGTCTCCTGGACGACATCTCCAGCTGGTCGATACTGCGGCCCATCAGCAGGGGGGTCGTGTGGCTCGCGAGGCTGGGCACGGACTGGTGGCTCTTGAGGAGGTGGAGCTGGTGGTAGGTGGAGGGCGTGTAGGGCGATGCCGAGGAGAGCAGTGAGTTGGCGGTGTGTGAGATGGGCAGGGGCCGGTGGTGCTGGTGGTGGTTCTGACCGGCGGTGTAGAGGCGCAGGTGGTTCCGCTGCTTGCGCCAGCTGAGGCAGTAGAGGGCGAGCACCCAGAGCAGGCTGGTGAGCACGACACAGAGCACCACGGCGATGATCACGATCCCGATCAGGTGGTTGGACAGCCAGGCCGGGCTCGGGTAGTCACGTGACGTCGTTTCGGCGGCCTTCTTCTTCTCTTCTAGTTCGTGCGAGCCGAGGAACAGGCGTCCCTTACTGTGGAGAGAGGAGCAACACCAGTTTAGGGCACACGAATTCAGTGGTGGAAAGTAGGTAATTTCTGATAATAAACGCTGGTAATAAACGCTATTTTACAATCATAGAGTAAGTGTCAAAATGTCCATGTTACGAAAATGATGCAGTGTTATTTCTTTTTAGGAATTTTTGCAGTGATGAAAGTGAAGATGTTGATACTGAACTACGCTTCAGCTTTGCAGCATCCTCTGCCGATCGATAGCATTCTTATTCCAAACGAATGCTCAAGAATTTCATAGAATTGGTAAAAAGACACAAATCTAGTTTTGAAACAGCAAATTTGTAGCTAGTTTTGAATAGAAGCCTCGGAGATTCAGTACAGAGATTCTATTATTGTCAAATGTGACACATACCCGCTGACTGAACAGCAATATTTACTTATACAACATTTTCACACCTGCAGAAATTAAATAACGCTGAGATGCGAATAATAACGCATAACGCTCAAAATCTGGAAAATAACGCGGAGCGTTATATAACTGGGCATTCACAAGACTTACCCGTCCACAACATCAACAGTGACATTGAATATCTCACTGCCCAGCGCATTCACCACCGAGGCTGTGTAGACGGCGGCATCGCCCGGCTCGATCCGGTTGAGGACGAGCATGTCGGCGTCGGTGAAGTGGACTCGACTGGAGGAGTTGAGCGGGCGTCCATTGCGCAGCCAGTAGAGCCGCGGGGTGGGATACCCGGACACGACGCAGGTGAGCACGAGGGGGCTGCCCGTGTGGACCCGCTGCCTCGACTGTGGGACTGACGTGAACTTAGCGGGGGCTGTGCGGGGAGGGAGATGGAGAGATTTGTGAAATCGGTGCAAAACAAACAAAGGATCCACGCTGCACTATCATATAAAGAGCAAAAACAATATTGTTCAGAAGTTTAAATTGAGGGAACATTAAACAAAGCGAATTAAATTTGGCGTAAAGGTACATTCTTATATGATGTTCAATAACTCTAATTGTCATGGTTACCAATTGCTTAGTTTAAAAATGGCGGTATATTCAAATTATCAGCTTAACGTAAATTGCTTTCTATCCAGGTTACATTTGACAACGCATAAAATCGATATTTTTTATAGAAAAAGATGTTATACACATTGTATTAAAACGTCAAAGTGATTGGTTGCTTAGTTACCAAATGGCGCCTTTTTAAAAGTTTTGAAAAAGCCTTTTTTTACCTTGTCAGCTTAGTGTGAGCAGAA
>JAUZNC010029214.1:0-28910 GCA_034780395.1 Vannuccia rotundouncinata | reverse complement strand
AACAATTTTTGTGTTCATTTGCTCTTTCGCTCGTATGAAACACTCACTGTTGACGTGTAGAGTGAAGTTGTAGGCGATCATGCCGGCCTGGTTGCTGCTCTGACACACGTAGAGACCAGCGTCCACCCTGCGCACCTTGCTGATGTAGAAGTGGGTGTCGTCCTTGTAGACGTTCAGGCGCCGCGTTTTCGCCGCGGGGAAGTCACTCCCACCCACCTTCCGCAGGGACGTCGTGGGCGGCGGTCGTCCAACTGCCCCGCAGGTGATCTCCACTGTGTCCGCTTCCTGTACGGAAATGGTGGGTCCTGGAGTCCACCGGAACTGAGGCGGACCTGGAAGGGTTGATGCGCAATGGAGCCATTAATGCCATCAAACAAAATGCGAACAACCAAACAACGGATGATTTTTAACAGAGATTTATTTATGTATGGCATTAGCATACATGATTACAAACGAACCCTTTTGGGTCGCTAAACAATCGACTGGCACAGCTGCCAGCCAGGGCCTCCTCACCCGCCCCCAGACGCATTACTTACTGAAGACTTTGATCTCAGACATGGCCACCTTCTCGGCAATATCGGTCGTTTTGACAACGCATCTATAGCGTGCCTCGTCGCTCAGGGATACCGGGCTGATCTGCAGAAGACTGTACCACCGGGTGACAGGTTGTGGAGTCGACTGTGTGGAGAACAGGGATGGACTTGGGTCCGCTTCTTTGGAGGATTCTGCAGAAATACCGACAACAGGAGTAAGCCTTTTGTATACAGCTGGCATTCAACTCCGAATTCAACTCACCAAGATTGGAGTAGAGCCTCATCATCGGCACGAGAAGGTCGACCCTTCCCCCACTGGTGGCAACAATCTCTTCGGTCCTCCAAACCGCTTCCACCCCTTCAGAAGTGCCGTCCACCGGAGCACCATCCGCCATACCTCCCGTCACCATGATGGAACGCTCCCAGCGTACCACGGGCGGGGCCACAGTGGTCCACCCCTGGCCCACCCCATTGGAGGAGGGCAGGGTCACGTGACACTCCAAAGTGAGGTTGCCATCGAGGAGGACCCAGTCAGAGTTACCAGCGGCTAAAGAAAGAAACACAAATTAGCAAAGTTGTCAAAAACGTTCCATTTTGAAATTGTTGAAAACGGTTTTCTGAACTACCAACCTTGTGCCGAAGGGTCGTTTTCATTGTCATCAAGCGGCTCCTTGGAGGGATTGGCGTTAGTCAGAAGTCTAACAGTGGTGTCCAGAGGACCACAGTTGCCCGCAGATTCCAGTTCATGAGGAGTCAGGGAGGGTAGAGATCGCCCCTTTAAATTGGACGGATGCGAACACTTTCCAGACACCTGTACACAGGTTACAATAATATAACGTATAGAATTTTAGACATTTTCCCTCATGACAACAGTTAAAATGTCCCCCTCGTATAGTTATTTTTCTCCCACCTGAAGGTTTCTGCTCTGTAGACAAACAGTGGTCTCAGCCAGCTGACAGTCACACGAAATGTGCTCAGAGTCAAGAGCCAGACTTTCAATATGCGGTAAATTACAGAGGGCTCTGGTTTTCAGTTGACTTAGCGGGTTACCAGAGAGATCAAGATTAATAAGACGGGAGAGACCAGACGTGTCCTCAACCTACAATAAAAATATAATCAGTTAAGAAATTGTGACTGAAAAATGAAAACATGTCCGGTGGTATATGAAAAGAACATATAAATATTTTTCAATTACATCAATAATTATTTTTAAATCATGAGCCTGAAAATAGCATCAGTTTTATTTTATATGTTTACAAAAATGCGAATTAGGTTTTTTATAATGCATAATAATAATATTATACTACGTATAAAATAATAAAAAATAGATAATTTGGATAATTATCACATTTTTCTACTTACTACTCATCAGTAGTAAGATACACCAACAATAATTTAAAATAAATTTATAATGACAAATGGAATAACCTGCCATCAATACAGACAGAATTTAATGTTTAATACTTTTTATTTAAAACAATTTTTCTTTTGTTAGAAGGCTTCATTGAAATATCTAAAACTATGTTCATTAAAAATAAACTTAATATAAACCGAATGAACATAATAGGAATTTGTATATAAAATTCTTCAAAATTTTGTTTTATTCACCTTTAACGAAGTTAGCAAATTATTCGACAAATTAAGTCTAATTAGATGCCTCAGATCAGAAAAAAGTCCATTCGTCGTGCGCAGCCCGGGATAGTTATTAATCGAGGAAATAGGATTTCTCCCCTTTTTAGGAATGTTATCTTCCGCCTCTTTCAGTGGATTCGAACTTTGTCTACCTTGCCGTGCAACGAGAGGAGAATTAATCGTCTGTTGTAGGGAAGACTTCATCAGGTTACCAGGGTCCTCCACCTGAACAGTGGTCAGCTTATTGTACGACATTGATCTGGAAATGTGAAGATGTCATTAATAATAAAAGTAAGGTAAACTAAAGGAATGTAGCTCAACAAATTCTTCAATAAAATTGTTGATATAACGGTGCATAACAGTGTAACAAATGGACCAATTAACGATACTTATTTTATGACACGATTGAGTCGTTTTCCGTATCAATAAATCGTTTGCTAATTGGACCCATTGGACTAAAATAATTAAACTGAACTTGATGGAATATATCTCGAGAGCGTTAATGAAACCTGGATGTTTGAAAAGTTTTTCATGACTATCAACAAGACTTAATTAGGAAGTAAGAAATGTAAGTTGGCTCTTAAATAATGATATTACTATATTTAATACACTGTTGAACACTTAGTGTGGGTCGATTTACGAAAACAATGCATCCACTACGGTTGACAAGAAAAGTATATCTTCCTAAATACCTCGTGGTTATCCACAATGGAAACAATACACCTATTGCAGTCAAGAGATCAATAATAAAACACATAATACTAATATAGACAGGTACCATTAAAGACGTGGGGGGGGCAGGCTACAACTGAAAGACAAAACAGCCACAAAGTGGGAAATGCAAAAGATATTCTCAAATGAAGAATAAAAGCGAGTCATTGAGATAAAAAGGAAATTGGAAGCTGGGAATTGCCCGCCGCACCTCTCAAGCAAGCCCAATCAACCCGTTTTCGCAAGCTAACCGGCAAATTCGACTCAAGGCATTTTTTACAACTACCCCATTTTCTCCACGCCAAGGATCATCTTTTGTCAACGCCTAACCAGACAGAAAGGCCCTTCTTTTCATTCCAGCCGCAAGCAGCATTGGAGAACACACAGAGGGTGGGTTCTTGTCGAAGAATTATATAGTACAACCTCAAAAGTTGAGGAGGAAAACGACAGGAAACAACTTTGCTTTTTCTTTTGAGTAATATTCCCTTTGTATGGGCGGTATTTCGGCATGGGGACCTTGCAAAACTATACAATGACAAATCTCACATTAGCTTAAAAATACTATAGTATAAGAGCATTGCGCTGAAATTTGACTGTCAGATATTTTTTTTATTTCGACAGATAATCTGCGTATGAATTTCCCGGGTTAAAAACAGTTGTTTCTCATTTAATTGAAAACTTTGGTACAAAAGTAGAAAGTTTAAAAGTTGAGATAAGAAGAATGGTTAGCTATATGTAGGGGAAAATTATTTACTTTTTGTCGACGATTAAGAAAAACACTCTTGAAGAATCAATTAGTCGTGATGTCAGTTTATGCCTCGAAGAGTTATTTTCGAACAAGTATTTGTGTAGAGTAATTTATCGTCTACATACTAATAACCCTGAATGATTTAGAACGATGGCGCCTATTCGTTACATCGAGGGCTTTCGAAGCCGAGCCACTGGCAAGAAGTGTCTCTCAGAAATGGCAACTACCACTCTATGTGCGCACATCGAGCTTCCAGACACACGCGTGAAGTTATAACAAGAAAATTTGTGGCAAAAATTTTTATTTAAAAAAATATATTTTACTGAAAGCATACATCTCAAATCAATCCAGACGGGAGAACAAAACTGCGCAACAGAAAATAATATTGTCCGCATGCTGAACGAATGATTTGGTTATCGGCGCCAAAACAAACAAAAAAAGATTGACAGCTAACCGAAACAAAAGAAGGTAGGAGGGAGGCCTTTCTCGAGCGGAAAAAAGTAGAAAATTTTAATAGTCGTAAAATAGAAGACATGGACAACGAAATAAACATGTCTTTTGCTCATGTGCGTGCTGACAAATTAACTTATTCATTTCCGCTCAAAAATACATTGTTGTAATTTACTCAATTTATTGTTTAATTTATTACTTTCGGATATACAAGGATTCCTAGTGACCCCAATAATTTTACTCATCCTCAAAGTATATAATTGTCGTATACTTTTATGGTTGCCATATAATATGTAAAAACTGATTAATAAGTAAAAGATTTTTTTTAAACACAAGCTAAAGACGACTTTTTGAATATTAAAACTGGTCTTTTAAATATATTTTGTTACATCTAACTCAAATTGATTTGATAATGAAAGTTGAATATCCTATAGATTCTCAAGACTTACAAATTCCTCAGTTTGTTGAGGCCTGTGAACATGGGCGATCGAACTTCTGCAATCTGATTATGATCAAGGTTGAGAACGCGGAGGGAGGCCAGTTTGGTGAAGGTTTTGCCCTCCAAAGTTGTCAGACGGTTGTGACTAAGATCAATATGCGTCAGAAGTTGTAAAGAACTGAAGGCGTTGTTCTTGATCGTTTGAAAGCCGCAGTTGGACAAACGACTGAAGAAATAAAAACGTCCCCGTCAACAATTGAAAGAACTAAGAACTTCATTCGATAAACAACAACTCACAGTTCTCGAAGATGCTTCAGTCCAAAGGTCCACTCAGTACTGACGTTCGTGAGCCCAGGATTCCAGGAGAGGTCCAAAAACTGGAGGCCCGTGGTTTTGGCGGCCAGAGAATCGCCCATCATCTTGTTGTAGAAGGCCCCGGTGCCGAGGCGAACAAGCCGATTCCTGGACAGACGGAGATGTGCCAACCGGCCGAAGTACATCATGAGGACGGGCGCGAGTCCGGTCAGACAGTTTCTCGAGAGGTCCAGATACACCAGTTTCGGCAGAATAGGTAGCCGGCCCCAGCGCGGGTCTGTTCGCGAGGACGAGGAGAGAGCTGGACACCGCGAGCCACGGAGCGCGCTAGCAGACCCGAAGGAGGAGTCCAGACTGCGGGTATGCCGTTGAAAGCTCTGAACCGAGTGAAGGAAGGAGGGATTCGGGTGAGATTAAGAACAGAAACCAGTTAAAAAGGGGACAATGCTCACCTGATCTGCGAAATCAAAAGATTTGAGGCCACCCGGTCCATCAGGACCGTTCGGGGGGATAATCCCTGCATCAGCGGTACTTCCCGTGCTGTTGTGCGGTGCCAAGCTGTTGAGAACTCCGGAAAAACGATTTCTGGACAAAATCAGGGTCTCTAGATTGGACAGGCTGTTGTTGAGGGAGAGTGGGAGACCGTAGAGCTGGTTTCCACGGAGAGAACTGGATAGATAAATAAATAAATTGAAAGTTGTAAATTACACCAAAGAAATCCATTTATAAATTTGATAAAAGTGCAGTTTTCACACGGTTTTTGTTAAAGATTTTGGTCAGCACCAACTGTCACTTATTGGTCACGAACAGAAAACGGTAGACCACAATACCAACTGAATTCTGAATTGTGCTTTCACTCACCCCAAAACTAAACGGACAGCGCGTCACCAAGAAGAGAAAACAGACATCATTTTATTATTATTCAAAAAGTCGGTATGTAGAGAATTAATAGACAAACCAAACCATGTGAAAGTTAGCATCTGGCGTTGTCGAATGTACCGAAAAAATGTTGATAACACAAGAAAGAAATACTAAACGAAAAGTTTGAGCTTCATCCAAGCATTACAAAAATGATACAATGCTTTGATTAAAAAACATATTTCTAAACTCCACATTAATTGTAATTTGCATAAAAATAATTTCAAAATAAATTAATGTACAAACATATACATAATATACTCAAGTTTATAGAAAAGAATTATTTTAATATAACGTTTATTACAAAAACACTCATGAATAGAAATAGGCTGAAATTAATTATCCCTAAGACGCCATACCGATATTCTAGTTTAAAGTTTTTAATACGTAAATAATAAAATCTGCAGAGCACTAAATGAACAATTTATTGTAGTATTACGATTTCGCTATAAGTATAATATAACAGGAGACAATATTGCCATAAAAAATTAATGTTTCTTCAATGTTAACAAAGATTTAGTTCCCGACAAATAATGTAGCAATATATAATATTATCATACACCATAAATAATTCTAAACCAAAAATAAAACTAGAAACGCATGACCGGTAAAAATGAGATATGATCTCTCTAAGTGAAGAACTGTCTAGCAAGTATCCACGTCTAACAACTAACTTTACAAACATATAGTTGGAAGATAGGTCGCCTTTAGTAGTACGGCAACGATCATATGACAATATTATCTGAGCAGTCTAAATTGTCAGGCAACTATCGAATATCCTGATATTTAATACTGGACTAGATAATGAACAAGAAAGACATTGACATTCATGACCCAAACCACATCTTAGTAAATGGCTCATCTACCTGCGAACACAACACTATATTATCTGAGTAAAGAAATGAACGTCGAAAAGATTTATAATAAAAAACTACAATCAAAATTCTATTAACAGGAATGAATGAGCATCCAACTTTCTAAAGATATATTCAAGAAACGAAGAAGCCACATCGGAATTGTTTCAATGAAAAGACAATTATTTTAAAATCCAAAAAAGATATTATAATCCACCTTTCCTACTCTCTATACGAAACATCTTAAAAACAGGAAATTTTACCTCATAAAACAAGTTATTCTTCCTAAACCCCTAAGTGCAATCGTCTTCCCCTCACTTCTTATATTGAACAGACAAAGGGGGAAGGAAGAATGTTAACTCTTTTTTTTCCAACTGGGGTAAAAAAGGGAAAAGCGCGTATAATTTTCTCCCGTGGCGCCAGACGCTGGCACTGGGTCTAGAGGGGAAGTTATAGCAGAGTCAAAAATGTCGAGCTAAGGTGTCACGAGAGTAGAAGTATAGGGGAACCCGTAACAATAACAGCAGGGCGCCAGCCAACTTAAAAGACAACACTGGTTCACATCTTTAATATATTATAGATACAAGAACGTATGTATAGCCTGACTCTCATGACATGCATACTTTTCGTTCTCATATATCATACCTATATGAACTAAAGATACTAACGATTGGGTTGGTAAAGAAGGCAGATTTTTCAATTTTTTTATTCGCGCGCACATATTAAAATCAAGAAAATATTTCTATTATTTGTTATGAATAAAAAAACGCGTTATTGTTCTGTTATATAATAAGAATTCCGGGGAACAATCTTAATGACTTAAAATCAGTTCTTTCTCCAAAAAAAATTAAAATATTTGAAAAAACATTTTCGGAGTCTTTTTTTCCGTCATTTTTTAAGGAATTATAGATTAGTATTTTGAATAATTATAAAATATTTAATGAATTAAAATGTTGTAAACATCTAAGTTAGGCTTACAGGACACGTAAGGAGCTGTTGGTTGGAATCCATTCTGACCGAATTTCCTCTAATTTATTCTGATTAAGTTCCATGTGGTATAGGTTTGGAAGAAATGACAAACTTCGAGCATCAATGGAAGAAATTAAGTTCCGGTTTCTGAAATTTAAGAATAATGACAAAATAAACAAATATATAAACACAAAAATAAAATAAATAAAAATTATCTCCAAAGCGCCATATCCCCAAAACATATCTCTGTTTATATATGTCATAATTTATAACGCAGAAGCATGCGAGATTAAATTATTTTTATCATAAAATAGAAATGTCATATTCTCAAATGTCACATATATATATAATTATAAGTTAATCTATAAATGATTATACATTGATGTGTTCCGTAAGCGAATATATAATTTTCTAGTCAAATTAAGTCTTACAATACACACATGTATATAAAAAACTTGTTTATAATCAAAATGATTCTGCTTAATTGAAGTCAATGTATATGTTAAGTGCTACGAAGAGCAGAAATATAATGAGGAAAAAGGTTTTATTAGCCAAATAAATTGTGACAAAAAGCTTTATATAGAAAAATGTGATGTGAAAAAAACAAATTTGCGTAAAAAATAAGAAAAATGTATAAAATATTGTTTCTAATAATATCTAATAAATAATGGCGCCAATTGTATCTCTTATACATTAATTTAAAAATTCAAAAAAATGTATTTTAGAGTAATGTAGATAAGTCTAAGTAAAATCACAGACAGATTTAATTCGTTTTCTAATTAAGAAGAATTGTCACAACTTTGGATTTAATTAAGTTCGCTAAAAGCAAAGACATCAAAAATTTGCGTCTTGATTATATTAATAATTAATTATTTCTCAAATATTCTCAAATATTTTAAATCAACAAAAAAAAGTATAAAGAATAAAAATAAGTAAACTAAACCTTTTAAAAGAAAAAACAGTTTAAAATTCTTAATCACAAATTATCAATAATTCAATTGTGTAAAATAAATTGTTTAACTTGTTTATATTAATGTTTATACTCTTAATATTATACCATATACACTTTACTGAGTAATACTGAAGAGATTTGCAAACCCATAGAGCTCAAAGAATATCGTACAAAGCAATCTAACCTTACACTCTTTATAATAATACACTCAATCGGAGAAACACAAGATACATAAATAAGATAGCTCAATAAAACACAAAGTGTAGTTGTAAAGAAGAATAGCCCTCGACTAAAAGCTTTTGAAAATACACGACAATGCAATGGTTCTTGGCTATAACTGCATCTCGCAGCACGACGCCAGGCTGGACAATAGACGACACCCGTAACTCACACCCAGCTAAAAGGTCCCTATCCAACGACTCTGTAGCTACGATACAGACACCTCAAGATAGAGAGTAGAGTACCAACCATAGCAGAGATCTTTACAATAGACAACCAGTGCCTAAAAGTCGTGTACAGTCTGATTTACAACCAACCACTAAGTAACTTGTTACATTTGTATTGGAACATCGTATTGATTAGGCGGCTTCATGAATATGTAGGTATAATATCAGAATTGTGAATATAAATATATATATATGTATACTGGTATACACCGTATATTACTAGAATACGATAAAATCCAAAGAGGCGTCGTGCACAAACACACTGAAGTGACAGGTACATGTGATAAGATCAGACGCTAAAGATCGCATCTTATGATATGTAATTAACCAGATTTCACACATGTGTACTTGTCAGCTTTTCAGCAAGTCAATAACTATCAAATAACGGGTGTATTACTTACAAAATTAGCTTCTGCAAGGACCGGTGCTTCCGCGTGAAATGGGGAAATTCGCGTAAACAATTAATGCCGATTTTCCTGAAATATTTTTTTGTAAAAAATGAGAATAACATTAAGTATAACACAAAGTGGTTTCTGGAAAGCAGCTGACGCGCAAAACTTACAAAGTTCGTAAATTAGGAAAGTATTGGAGAAAATCGGAATCAACTGTAACCACTTCTCTACATCTTGTAATATTTCTGCAAAATGAAAAGATTATTATATTTAATCATAAAACAAAATCCAGCTAAACAGTTACAGTATAATCATAACTATTCCTTTATATAATATATAGATACATTTTATTGAAATAGCTATATCTATAAAAAATGCATATACCTAATCATACAGTGAATATATAGGTAGACTATGCTAGGCAAATGAAGTACCTATGAAATCAATACAGCTTGGAATCCACAATTCAATGTAACCTCCGGGGGAAAACACATCGCAATTAGTATATTTAACAGATGCGGCCAACTCGTCTAACCAACCCAATGTGATTCAGCCAAGGAAGCTGACAGGCAAATTGTGTAATGACTGACTACGGCAGAAAGCGTATCCAGTCATATGCATACATACACACACACAAACCAATAAATATATATCTACGTATATACAGATTATATATGCTTAACTATACGGTGTAGTACATGTCCAACACTTACAGCACTTCTACATTAGGCAGAGTCGTCAAAAAGGTGTTGCCCAATTTCCAGAGACCAACAATCGCCTTGAGAGATCTGTCAAGGAAGGAGGTATAAAGAGGTTAAAGTTAGCGAATGGAAGTTCTAATTTCGTAATAGCTTTCAAACATTAAAGTTATGTCCAACCGTAGTACGGGATGATATCTAAGGAGATAATTTTCAACATATATTTAACAGTCTGATCCATGGTACTATAGAGGAATATAGATAAAAGATATCATAAATGAGAGACTAAGATATATCATACTTTTAATCTGATTTAATTTTCTTTAATTTACTTTTAATCTGTAAAATAAAATGTTGTTATCGTAAAAGTTTCTTGTGAGCAGTGTGTAATTGTTACTATTTAACATCGACTATTCTATAATCTTACTCGTTATAGGACAAAGTATAAAAATCTATAAAACTCTCCACTATGAAATATGGGGATTAGACTAACAAAATATTATAATTAAAAAATAACCAAATTACTATTAATTT
Source organism: Vannuccia rotundouncinata (assembly GCA_034780395.1). Lineage (NCBI taxonomy): Eukaryota > Metazoa > Platyhelminthes > Proseriata > Coelogynoporidae > Vannuccia > Vannuccia rotundouncinata. The sequence continues at coordinate 18,319 of JAUZNC010029214.1, read as the reverse complement.
TATTCCAATTGTATCATACGAATTTGTAATAATTCCTTCATATTACTCATTACAAGTTATGCAAATTAAAACTGTTGAATAATTGTTACAATTTGCAGAAACATTACATCAAAATAAAAGCAACTTGAGATTTGTCTATGTTTTTAAGATAAAAAAGAAGTCCTTAACATTTTAATTATTTGGCTATAATTCCATAATTGTTCTTGCACACATATTTAATCTAATTATTGTATATAATAGTTAAAACAGTTTAAAATAATAAGGATTCATCCTATATTTTGGATAACTATTATATATATACTTTCAATGTTAGATTATGGCAAAATTAGAAACAAAATATATGTTGAAAAATCAGCTTTATTTTTTGATTTTTTATTAAATCCGAAATTACAAATCCTCTTTAAAATAATTGCTAATCTGGTTGTTATAAATGTAGAAATTGTACCATACATTAAAAAAAATAAGACCTTACATAATTGAAGATATACATTATGAACAACTAAAGATTTAAAATAAATTATTTTAAATGATCTTTATCATTTAGGATTAACCAATTTTAATAATTGTCAAAGGAAAAATGAATTTCTTACTGAAGCAAAAAACTTTATTTCTAAGAGTGATACAATATAAAAATGTTTTAAAACATATTTTATTGACTGAATATTCTTTAAAAATCACATATATAAATAATATATTATTAATAAAAACAAGAACAATTGATTTGGTTGAATTAAAATAAAATGTAACCCATTAAAATACTTATATGTCTATATTAGGCTAGAAATCTGGTAAAAATAAATGGTTTATTAATTTAATAGCAATATAAAACTAGAATAATATAATTCAATATATCAAGATTATAAAAGATGATACTGAAAATAAAAAAATGGTGAAAAAATATTTATTTTGTGACATAAGTACCAAAATGTAGAGGTGAAAAAGTCTTACATTTTCGTGAGAAAGTTTTACTATAGTAAAAAAATATGTTAGAAATATATTTTATCCTAAAAATTAGCTTATTAATCAACTAACTATTTCTAGTATATATGTTTAAAACCAAACAAATATATGTAAAAAATATACTGCATTATTTCTTAATCTTATTTATAATATATATATAACCTTTTCATGAATACTACAATATATTTATAAATAAAACTAATGCATTTCTATCAAAATATTTGGAAGTCTGAATTTATATAATAGTAAATTAAACTGGAATGAATAATATTTTATAAAGTATCTCTTAAAAATATGATATGTCCATGCAACTTTAAAAATAATATTCCAGATGAAGGGACTATATTCCAGTAAAGCAATAACTGGAAATATATAAACAAAAGAATTGTAATTTAAAAAGAAGATAAATAACTTATTTCAAATATAGAATAGAATATTATTATAACACTAGTTGAAAAAATTTTCTGATAAGAAAAAAAAAATCTAATTCCCAGTAAATTTATTTAAAATGTCATAGTTTCAGAAATTCCAATGTGCAGGTATCTTGTAAAAATCAATAACTATTGTATTATTAGAACATAATAAAGATATTTAAAAAGTGTGAGTCCATATGTAAACAAGTGTACATTTCATTTTTAATGAAAAACCATATATATAGTATTAATACCTTTTTTCATTTGAAATTATTTCAAAAGTTGGAAATACCTTCTAATTAAATTTAAAAATGAAACTTTGTTTATTTTTATGAATGCTTTAATTGTCTGTCACATTTGTATACCTTGTGTTATTTATAAGAATTGTTTTCTTTAATGCTCAAAAAGGAACAGAATATTTATTATTTAAATAACTTTAAATACAAAAATTTACATATCCACTTTGAAGAAATACTCAACACATACATAACCATATATACTTTTAGCATATAAGGTTTATTATGTGCTGAAAAATATTGTAATTTAAATTTCCTGTTTTTTCTTGAAATCAAATGAATTGCTAACTAAACTCAACCCACAAAAATGACTATAAAATTAATATGTTTAGAGGCAATCCTGAGGAGTAAATTTACTAGACTCATTGCAGTTTGAAAAAAATATTTTCTGATTTTTTCAAAATTAAGTTAGAGGCAGATGGATTAACAGAATTGAAATCAATATGGCTACCCATGGTTATGTGGTTAATATAGCCTAAAAACAGTGAGAATCAAGATATATTCATTATCCTTAATTATAGTATTAAATGCTAGCATAAATATAATAATTTCTGCCATTAGCTAAAATGTCATATATGCTTTTATTATTAAAAAAATAGTACTTGATAATTTTTAAACAGTGATTATTTTTTATAAAAATAATTTAATGATATTTATTTTAACCATAAATTAAAAAATTAAAATTTTATTGACAATGAATGTCCTATTGTTTAATTTCTGGTATAGTTTTTTTTAACTAAATATGTTTTATTTTAATGTCTATATATTATTATTACATAGCTCAAATCTAAAAAGGATGTTTTGTGGATAAATTAAATAATTAACAATATGTTAGGTGTTAGGATTGGAAAAAAATCAAAAATATATATTCTTTAAATTTATTAATGTTATTTTTTAGGTATTTGTATGATGAAAACTTGTAAGTGAAAACTTCTTATTAGTTTAGTAGTTAAAACCTATTGTAAATGAATAAATATAGGTGGTATTAGGCCACTAAGGATGTGTTGGCTAAAATCTTAAATATTTTTTAATAATATGACATGTAGTTTTAAGAATTTTTTTCTAGTTTATTTTTTAATTGTATAGGAATGAACTTAAAATTAAAATCCATGGATATTGGTCATGTCTTTTTTCTTTGGCAATTGTACGCCATGATTTTAGGTTATTCCTGTCTTTTTAAATATACAAATGGGCTTTGGTTAGACACATAAGAGTATAAGATCTTGGTGCCATAGAAAAAAAATTGTTTGATATTGCTTATAACCCAATATTCTGTCTTGTATGGCTTTCCAGATGTCATATATAGGTGTCCTGTATGTCCCACAATACACAATTGACTGATTTATATTATAGAGAAATGACTTGATATATGTTATAAATTTATATCTGTGAATGAATTAGTTAATTTATTTACCAAAGAAATTTTGAACATTTCATAAAAATTTTTGTATTAAAATATCATTTTTTTTAAAAAAGAAAAAATATGAGGCTAAAAGGTACATAACAATTGTATAAGGTACAATTAAAACATAAATTATAATAAAAAATAATATATCTACAAAAAGTTAAAACATTAAAAAATTGTACTTACATTGACTTCAATGATTTATTAAATTGTAAGTGATAAATCGAAGAAGCTTCTATATCTCTGCATTTTAAAATAAGATCTTTACACGAGCACTTTTTAGAATGAATTGCATCTATATTCTTTATACACGAATTAAGAGATGTTTCTATTGAATTACAAACAGTAAAAATAATCCATAGTATGGACAGCAGCTTATAACGATTTCGTTTCATTGCAATGATAAAATACTTTGCATTTCAATATCCAAATGAAATTTTAAGCGACGAAAAATCTTTCATTATATAATAAAGATTCGTTGTAAACTCTATATTTTATAACACTAAGAATATATCAATATCGAAACATAAAAAGTTCATTTTAATATTTTATTTTGATTAAGTAAAATAATACATTTTTAAAAATATTTTTTCAGAAAAATTCTTTTTAAAAAACATAATTATGAATGGGAATATCCGAATATATAATCCTAATATAGTGTGAAATTGTGTAAGATTATTTTTAAAAATAAATTATTTTAATATTTTAATGTTTATACCATACATTCATTTGTTGTGAATCTGATTCAAACAGTAATTGCGTTGAAATCTTCTAAAATATTACACATAACTCATTATGATTTTAAATCAAACATTTTCTAAATTCATATTAATTCCAATATGTATATGGTGTGGTTATGTGTTTGGATATGTATAGATATGTGTGGATGTGTATGGATACGTAGCAAAAAAATACTTATCCACTGTATTTTAAAAATATACACAGATATGGTCTCGATGGTTCGCCATTCTATAATAGAAAGAGCGTATTCTTTTTTTTGTGGGGGAAGGGGCCACGTGCAGGCCCGCTTTGCGTCCGCCTCTGTACCTTTATACATTAGTATATAGTATCGGTACTCGTGTAATGCATGGAGCAGAATGTATCGATTGTAGCCTGGTTAATCTGCAACTGGGGCTATATATATATTACACGAAAGTTTAACATTTAATTTTATTTTTTAATAATAAATAATTAACATTCATATTACATATTAATTAATGACGTAACTAGTTTTAATTATAAAATAATTAAGCATTTGATTAAGCAGTTTTTAAGCATTTGATTACTTAAATGCGATTTGTCAAAATTTACTAATATATAAAAATTAAAACAATTGGCGACAATTTAAAACACGTATTTCGCTTTCGTGTTGAATGTAAACAGTATTTAGTTAATGTACGGTAGCCAACACGGCCAACAGTAAGTAATATTTAATATCGATATATCTCTCATTTTGATTTGTTAAAAAATTGTAAGGTTTTCTATTCTTTTGTTTATAACTAACTAAATTGATTACATACTATTGCTTATGTTGCTACAGTTTTATAAATATTTTATGATCAATAAAAAAATTATTAATGTACATTAAACGTCCTTCTTGGTAAAAAAAGGTTTCACCTTAAAAAATTTATAAAAAAGCACTTAAACCCTAAATAATTTTGAAATAAAGTTGCCAGAACAACTTTTAAAGTTGTGATTTTAGTTTAAATTTGACTTTTTTGATAATGTTTATTGTCATTAGTTTAGCAGAGACAAAAGAGCTAGTGGGAATAATTTCCAATATCCTACTTTGTGCCACTGTAAAAATAGTCTTATTAGATATATTCAGCTCCCAAAATTGCCCCTGTCCCACTTTGCCCACCCAATACTAAAATTACATTGACATGCCAGCTTAGTTATATAAACAGGGTGGCCATATATACATGAATTTCTCCTATACACTGAAATATACTGGAATTTCACAATTTATCCAAAATTTTGTTAAAATATACTTAAATTGTGATTAACATAAAGGAATATAGTGAAAAAGTTATTAATGATTGGAAAACACATAATTTAAGCAGGAAAATATATGGGAACTACACTTTATTTTTAAAAAATCATATGGCCACCCTGTATAAAAATTCAACAAACATTCATTAATTGTGAATTAACTAATCATGGTTAATCCTTATCTCATTGATTTAAATTATAGGTCTCTTAGTGTTTGAAAGAAAGAAATTTAAGACATTTATAATTAGGAAGATTTGTTTTTAAAATAAATATGTAAGGTTCTAATTAAATATTAAATTAATTTTTTTCATATAGGCCACACCACAAAAAAAACAGAAATAAAATAATGTTTCTATGTAGACATTTAATAAAACAAATTTTAAAAAAAAATATTCATCCTTCAATTATCTTATTAAACTGTAATTATACTTTATAATATGCAATAATAACAATATGTTCACTCACTATTGTGCAGGCATTGTTTGTAACAGTGGAATATGGCCAAAAAACCTATAATGCATATACATGTTATAACTTAAATGTACCTATGATAATATTATGTCAATTAAAATTTTTATTATTTATATTTTTACAATTAAGCATGCATATTATTATTTATTAATGAAATATTTATCACTATTTATTTTATAAAATTTATTTGTAAGAAGCACATTTTCTAGTCAATTAAATACTAATATAGATTGTAACAAATTTAACAATTATATACTGTAATTATAATTTTTTTGTAATAAATATCTTAAAATTTCAAATTACAAAACTTACACTTCTGGTAACTGTCACTCTTATTTTTTTTAAATAAATGATTGGACTTTATCACTTAATTTCATTCATAATCATTTGCTCTTTAAAATGCATTAATATTTTATTTAATTTACTAAGTTTCTTAATTAACATATTGTTTTAGGTTTTTTTTTTTCTATTTAACATAATTAGAAAAACATTTTTAAATGATTGTTAAATGTTTTCATATTTCAGAATTTTAGTAAAATGTCAAGAAAGAAAATTCTGTTAAAAGTCATCATTTTGGGTGACAGTGGGTATGTAATATATAAAATTTTCATTTTAACTTAATAATTTTTCAATAGAATATTACTATAAATGAAATTAAATATGTAAATATAAAACAGAGGCATTTCAATATCTAATATGGTGGCACATTTTAAAAATCTGGTAAAATACAATAAAAAAATGTATCAATAAAATATTTACTTTAATAATGTTAGTAATCAAAATTAAAAAAAAAACATTTTAAATATTTATAGATATATTAAGTAAAATACCTTTCTTATAGTTCAATTAAATGTCTTCAGATAAATTATAACAGATAAATTTGTCATAATTAATATCCAACTAATTCCATTCCATTTCATTATAAAATTTAATATAATTTCTGAGATTTACAAAAATATATAAATTTTATTAGATCATTCTTAATAGATCAATATGTACCTACACTGTCTGTGCCTTATAGTTTTATTTGTTTTTACAACACATTGAGTCAAATTACATTTCAATATGATTATGAAAAATAAAATGGTTTTTGAAAAACATAATTTTAATATGTAAGTGGTATTTTACATATATTATTTGTTGTGCTAAAATATATTAAATATTCATTATATTATTTTTAATAGTGTTGGTAAAACGTCCCTGATGAATCAGTATGTCTCACGTAAATTCAGTTCTACTTATAAAGCTACAATTGGCGCTGATTTTCTTACAAAAGAAGCAGTTGTTGACAACCGAATAGTTACACTGCAGATCTGGGACACAGCTGGCCAGGAACGATTCCAGTCTCTAGGAGTCGCTTTTTACAGAGGAGCTGACTGTTGTGTTCTCGTTTATGATGTGACATCTGCAAATTCTTTTAAGACACTTGACTCTTGGCGAGATGAGTTCATAATTCAGGCTTGTCCTAGTGAATCTACCCGATTCCCCTTTGTTCTCATTGGGAATAAGATTGACTTGAGTAATCGATCAGTAAGCCCAACAGTTTTAATGTTATATGGAAATGATATATGTTATTTTCTTTTACATACAAATCAATTAATTTGGATCAGTTAACGCTCTGATAAAATTTTACAACATCTAGTATTATTGAAATATCTTCTTTAAAAATCGAATTCAAAATTGGATCATTAGTTAGACTATTTTTATCTCTGCAATATATTATATTTGTGACTTTATGATATATGATTTTTGCTTTTAACCAGAGAAACATATAGTTATGAAAAGTCTTATTCTACAAATATTATAGCTAAATAAAAATATAAGGGGCGAACATAGGTGGGGTTTCCAGGGTACCCGGAATCTGCCCTTTTTCTCTAAGAAAATTTGCCTCTATGGGTGCCAGGCAGCCTTTTAGTTTCATGGATTTGGAACCCTAGAAAAAATTGGAAAAAATTCAATGTTCGCTTCAGATTATAATATTTAATTTATTTATTCAATTAATGTCTTGTAGGTTTATTTTTTTTAATTTATTAAAAATCATATCTTTACAAAAACTATAATGTAGAATAAATAATATTAAAAATCATTTTCAATCTCCAATAAATTTAAAAAAAAGTTATTTGATTAATTGTTGTATTTATCAAATATTTTTACCAATTAAGAAAGTGTTCTTTTTATAATGATTATTTTTATAGAATGAATGGATTAATCTTGTCAGGCAGCTTTAATTTATAGAACCCAGACTCCATTTCAATTATCATTTTCGCCTAGATAACCAGACGGCGAGCTGAGCAATGGTGTGCTTCCAAAGGAAATTTGCCTTATTTTGAATGCAGTGCCAAGGAGGATATTGCAGTTGAGCAAGCTTTTCAATGTGTTGCAAGAGCCGCTTTAGCTGAAGATAGTGAGGTGAACAAAAAAAACATTTTATTCATCGTGATCATATTTTTGTTGCACTTTTATATAATTTCAAACGTTCGGAGTTTTATGCAAATTTTCAAATTATATTTTGGTCGTATACCTACTTTTAAATAATTGATATAATATTTTATTTTATAAAATAAATTAGAATAAAAATCATCATTCTAAGTGATCGATAAATAGATTACATTCAGTACAGATTATTACAACGGCGAAAGGTAGAACAATAGTAGATTTATTTTTGTCATTCAATTATATATTCCTGTTCAAAAATTATATAATTCTTCTGAATATTGCTAAATTAACTTCTATATAATATTGTAAATTGATTCTTAAACAATCTAACACAACAGACACAACAACTATATAAAACACTAATTTAAATATATACATTTTTGTACATTTAGAAATATTTAGTAGAAAAATAGAACAATTTATATTACAAAAGAGTATCACATATTTACAAACAATATAATAATAGCAAAAAAATCAAGCTAAAATTGAAGTTCAATAAGTAAAACCTATTTTAATTGTATTTCATTGATTTATTTAAATACTATATTCCAAGTTTAGATTACAATAGTTATTTACACACTTTAAAAAATTCATCTCGGGTTTAGTTGAGTACCTCTTCTGAAAATGTTTCACAGAAATTTTATATTTTTATAAACAAGTTTATTTAATCGTAGACTAACCATCACAAGAAGAACAATGAGATGAGATACTAAATGTCATTAGTATCTTACAATTTAAAGTTCTTTGAAAAATATCGGAAGTCGGTGAAACGGTAGATTCGAAAGTGTATATATTTTTTTAGAAAAACTATCGTATCATTTTCTATTTTCCTCCTAATAGAAAAATCATTAGTTTAGGAAAATTCAATACTCCATATATAGAGCCCAAAAACTTCCTCATCACTAATAACTGCACTTTGCTTACTCTTCTGATACGAACACCCTAGACCGTTTTGTTTTCCCAAAATTAGAGATAGAGAGAGGTAGAGATTTATTCGACCATCTTCGGCTATACCTCTTAGACAATCATTTGAAGACCAATGTCAACATCATTTACCGATGGTTTGAAAAGTTAAAAAAGTGATCACGGTGGAGCATATTGTTTGACTTTAGTATGCTTTTATTAAGGGGTTAACACAGAAATATTCACTTTTTTAGTTTTATATGAACTCATTTTTTACGGAACTCTTGTTTTGACTGACGATATAAGCGTTAGATATAATTTAAATGTCTTTTTCTTTATTTAGAATGACATCATTCACGATTTCCCTGGTACTGTTCGTTTGGATCAGGAACACAGACGCAGTAATAGGGGACATTCAGACGGAGGCTGCGGTTGCTAACTAAAATAAAAAATTAGTATAAAATTTACTTTTTAAATTGATTAAATACTAGTGGACAGAAGTCCCGCCGTAAACTCAATATATTGATTTTTTATTACGTTTCTCTTCAAGTTCTATATAATCTAATACAAATTATACTTTGAGATATATTTTTTATTTATCCATCACATATTTTATTTTGATGTCAATGTACATATTATCATTTATAGTATAATAGTATTGCTCTTCTCCTCTTCGATAATTAATATATCTATTTATTGGTTTATTTATTTATCTATTTATGATTTATTTATTTGTGATGTTCATATGTATATCCCAAGTATATTTATGCCGTTGTAAAAGTACGTATACGCAAGATCTGTGTTATTTTTTATTTTTATCAAATAATTTATAAGAATAAAAATGTGTATTAATTTTTACGAAGACTAGGTATATTTCTTCAAGTATAACATATTTGGTTTTATCTATTATAGTTTTATTGTTTTATTTAATTAAAAAAGAATGTTCTCTTATATATTAGAATATTTTTTGTATTAAAATAATTAATTGCAATAGTTGATTTTCTAAAATTTGAACTGTTCAAATTTATTTTAATATAGAAATATGAAATTTCTACAGATTCTTAAATATTTGTAAATAATATCAAAACAAAATTATAAAACAAATTTTGATTTACCACCCTTCATCATAAACGTGACTAATTTATCAATTGTATGTAATATTTACCAATATTTATGAGGCCTCTAGTTTAGTAGCCTGTCTCAAGTGAGTCCACTGCGCATTAATCAACCGGAACTGCTGGCACGTCAGAATAATAAATTAGAAATGAATAAAAGGGACTCAAACACTTATGCGCTGAGGAGATTTTTTTAATAATTTATTTTGTAGATAGATTGTATATAATTTTTTAGTGTTTTAGTTCCACTATAATTGATAAGATAGATAATTTTGCAGTTAGTAAATTTTTATAGTAATAACAGTTAGTGTACCTAAAGAATTGCCAAGATGCGTCAGTGAAAATAAATATCTAAACTGCAGCTAGAATTAAAGGGAAGTTTTATCTGCATAAAACATGTACTTTATTTTAAAATAGTTAATCAAAAATTAGACTTTTCAGTTATATTAAATTTTACTATTATAGAAATAGATTTTAATAAAATGGAGACATTTGATTAAACTTTTAAATTAGTTTACTCGTGCGATACTTCTTGACAATACATAAACTTTCTTTGATCTATTTTAAAGATTGCATATGTTATATACGGGTTAAATAAAGAAGATTATTTCTGTGACTTTCAATGTCATCATTGTGTTTGCTTTAGGATAAGTTATAAACTATTTAAACTAATTAATTTTAGTTACTCAGTTCAAATTAGTATATATATAAATATTTACACATTACTCCCTATATAATATTGATATTATTTGATCATAATAGACAATTAAAATTCGATTCACTAGTACAGCGCTTAATTAATTATGTTAAAAAATAATGATATCATTAATTTTTAGAAATATTTAAATATAATTTTAAAATAAATTACAAAATTTTTGAAATGGCATTCTTTCAAAAATATGATGTTTATACATAAATATTAGTCCTTAAATATTGATTTTATAATATAATTGTCCGGAAAAAGTGATTAAAATCAATTGAAATCACTTAAAATCAATTGAACATAAAATTTACTTTTGTCGTGAAACTAAAGATATTTTGCAGTTTTGTCAAAATTCGTCAATGTCGTCATTTTATTAAATTTACTATAATTTACTATATATAAACATTTCTATGAATTAATCAGTTTCATTTAGTCCCATTAAAATAAAAAGTAAAAAAGTTTTAAAATTTGAATTAAATATTTTTATGATGATCGATTCTCGTATTTTATAAAAATTTTATAACCAGACAATTCTGAAATATATTTGAATTAAACTTTAATTAATTATTATCGTAAAACATTTTATTTAAATGAGTAATCTTTATACTTTTTACTGAATAAATGTCATATTGAATTTATAAGATGTTAAAAAAAGTGTTATAACTATTATAAAAATTGGAAAAACATTTGAATTGTATTCAAATTTTCAATACATGGTAAAAGTTAGATAGGATCAGAAATAATGGATACTTTTAATATAATAAATTTTCAAAAAATATTATATTAAATTATTTTTTAGTTTTTAAATTATAATCAGTCAATATAGGGCTATGTTAAAAATATATTCTCATAACAATATTCGATTAAATTTAAAATTAAAATTATAAAAACAAAATTACTTCTTCAGTATCTTTTTTCTCTCTCTCGTTAAAATGATATATCCAAGATTATATTCAGTATATTTGACACAATTTTTTTATTTTGTGTTTTTAGGCAGAAGATTTTCCATTTCGGTCAATCACATAAACTAATTATATTTTTGAAAGATTGGAATAAACTTACCAAACGTCCTGTTCACAAGTCAAATAAGAATCTCCGAAAATTAAAGATCCTTAAAATGAAAGCTATCCAAATGGTTGATATAACAAATTATTCAGTTGACCAAACAATTCTGAAACATATAATGCAACACAAATATAATAGTTAACCACTGGAAATATTTCTTACGCTATTCATAATGTAAAATTTTCCACTTTGCTGATTTTCATTTCCTTAAAACTCGGATAGATATTTCAACAATTCGGCAAATATTCCAAATAAATCTTCACATTTAGAACTGCTGTATCACTATTCTGAACTATTAGAAATTTATATATAATGAACTGTTATAAATCATTGAATCAAATAAAGATCAGGAAAACATGTTTGCTTGATTTCTCTATAAAATGATCATATATATTGAAATCTTATCATCAAATTTACTCGTGTGTAAAAATAGGATTAATAGTGGGGCAGCATAGCAAACCGTTTGTGCATTTTATGATACAAGGACCGAATTTAGCATAAGTGTACATTAATATATTGCGAACAGTTTAAGATATTGGGCCACTTCAAATTCTCTCATTAAGTCCGCCATATTGGATTTCAAAATGACCGCCGCTTGAAATCTATGTTTGCTACTATCTATGGATATAATGCAGCTATGTACTTGATTCTTGTATCTAAATGTATGTTTTTGATACCAATTTAAACTTGGTATTGTCAATTATTAGCCAACAGTTGCTAAAACATCTTTTAAAAATGCAAAAAACTATATTTGGTTGTTATCTCTGGTATGGGCATAATGTAGCTATTGACTTTATCTCTGGTGTCTAAATATATGTTTACGTGGAGGTAGTTATATTGGTATAGTAGTTGCGATTGCCACAGTCCAGATACTGAAGTTCAACAGCATCAAGCACAAGCGAACACGTGGCACCACATCATCCACCAATGTCAGGCACAGTGTTGCACGGGAGACCCAACTTCCAATATATATAGGGATGATGCTGCATGCTCACACACGCAAGAAGGAACTGGTTGACAGACTGTAACACCTTGGCCTGGGCATCTCCTATGATAGAGTGCTCCCGCTATTAAATGTATGAAGTTATAATATGATTCTGAAAATGTTAATTTATCCGTTTAATACAAGTTCGTGATTCAGAGGAGTTCCAAATTGCCGCTATGTTCTAAGTTACTGCGTATCAATTAAAAATGAATATAAATTGTATTGTATATACTGTGCATCCATTAATCCATCTAAATATGTATATAATATGTTTTAAATGTAATATAAACAATTAAATATAATATAATATAATATAAAAATATAAATATAATCGATTGATAGAAAAAATAATTACTAAGTAATTTGTAAGTGGGATAGTGCAGGGTCTGGTCGGTCTGTTGTGATTATTTGTAATGCTTGTGAATATTTTTTACATTTACAAAAATGTGTTTTATACTTGGAGGGTGCGAGTTGACTATGAACCATTTGGAGTGGTCTGTGCTCCCCAAAAAGTCACGACATTGGTACATACCAAATGGGTCTTTAAAGATATCGGAGTCGTTTTGTTTAATTTGCGACATATTATTTAAACCTTATCTATACCTTATATTTAAACCTTCTCTATAGGCATAAATTATTTTATTTTTATCGTGCGGTAATGGGATGTTAAAAATATTGAAAAATTTATAGAAAATATTTTTGCACGCAAGGCAAAAATCATTATAATATATTTTCAATAAAAGATTGTATATTTTCTATTCTAAACATATATTCTAACATATACTATATTATAAGGTAATCAATTAAACTAATTACCGGAAAATAAAATTATCTACTGAATCAACTCAACTGACACTTCACCATTTAATTCAATTAAAAATTTATGCACACGCCCTAAGGGCTAGTAATTTCGTAGAATGCAATAGAGGCATATTTTGCCATCGTTGTACTATATTAGAAATCAATCGAGATTATAAATTCTAGATATGAATGAAAATTATCAGCAATTTTTCTGCAAAAGAGTGGGATTAATTAATTTAAAACAAATTAATCTGATAATAGGTATATGTACAGTATTTGTTTCATCTAAAAACATAATTTTATCAACTCGTATTGGATCAATGTAAGTCTTATTTCGATAATGAACTTAGAATTTTAATAAAATATCCTTTCTAATTAATCCAAAATGTTTGATCATGAATTAAAATTTTATTCATAAGCTTAAATTTTGTTAAACTTTTATGTTATTAATAAATTAGATTAGATAAAATAAAATAAATTAGACTCTATATTATTCTTACAACTATTATGTTCAGAATTTAAGTATGCTATCATATGCATGCAGTATTATTCAAATAATAAATATATCCTAATTATTAAGTGCTGCAAAAATTAAAGATACCTCGTTATTTGTACAATACAATAAAAAAATTAATTTGTTGATCCGATTTTGAATGTTTTAAAAATATTCGCAAAGTTTTAGAATTCTTATCTTAGTCAAATATTATTTAAAAAATCGCGCCATAAAAGTTGAAGAGGAATGCAGGAACGAATGTGTATTAAGTATTGATTTTACCGATTTTTTTGCAAATATATCAATTGGAAAATTATATCTACATATATAACATGTTTTCAGATAAATTAAACCAAATATTTGAATAACGAATATCCTTAAATGGATTAAATGAAACTATTTCTCAGTAGGAATTTTTAAGATGCAGGTGCGAATACAAGATTTTTGGCAGAGTCAATTCCTTTTTAGGTGACAAAATAAAAAAAAATTATATTAATTCTTTGAAAATCTGTTTTATGGAAAGAATGTATTCAATGTAGAATAATTAAAAATGAAATATTTAAAAAATTTGTAATTAACAATAACAAATTAATGAGATATTTGAATATCTGAGGCATTTCATTTAATTAATTGTACCACACTCAAAGTAAATTATTTAAAACAAAATGCAAAATTAATTTCCATAAATTTAAATTGAAATTCTAATCTAACAATTGCATGAATTAATAAAATATCTAATAATATTTGTTTAACATTATATTTATGTATTCATAAACGTATTCAATGTATTAAACTTAAATAATTTGTTTATTTTATTTTAAAAAAATTGAGATATTTTCATTTTGACAGATAATATAGAACTTACAAAACGATGAAAAAAAATATAAGAATATCATTTCATTATTGTGTGTTTAGTTTGCGTAGCAACAATTTTTTTATACTTATTACCGTCTTTAAATGTTTGAACTCATTTCGTTGGCGATTTCAAAAACAAAATACTAAATTAATATTGTCAAGACCTTTTTCAAAATGTGAAAAAACGTTTACAAATTGTAATTGATGAGGGATGTAACATTTATTTGTTTTTATTAACTTGATTAATTGTGAAATAATTGGCCCTCAATTGAACTTATAATCCAATTATCCTTGTTTAATTATGTTTTAAATAAATTTATGTATTTTGAAACACTTCAGCAACACTTTTAGAATATTATAACGCAGCTGCTCTTTTAAAAATAAAAAAATTAATATTAAAAATTTTTTTCCTTTGAAAATAACCGAACAATTAGGTATGTTATTAAAACAATTTATTTTAGATAATGAATAATACAGAATATAATAAAATAGAAAATAATAAAACAGAAAATAATGACTATACAGAAAAAATGGGATCAGGTTATAGGCTATATTTTGAAGAATAGGACTCAATGAGTAAATATTTAGAGGTGTGGGCGATATGTAATCCTCCTATACTACACTTTCCTTTTTACGATCCTTACATACACTGGGACCCTTCTTCCATTTATTCTAGCTCACGGCTCCTTCCTCCATTTTTATTTTTCTACAGTAAACATTCTCATTCACCAAAGACCGTCTATTTGTAAGTGGATACATGCATAATGGAGTCATTAATTGAAAAAGTGGTCCTCTGTTCATATAGAAACGGTCTGAAATGGGGTAATTTTCAATTTAGTTCCCTTTCTAATATTGTCATTGTTATATAGTACACTGATTCTTATAAATATTTTAATTTAATAAAATAGGGTTTTCATGAATCATATTAAATGATTGACTGATATAAATCATCTTCGGTGTCAATTAATCTAATTGATGAAACTCTTTGTGTCATCACCGCTTTTCAATTTAGATTTATTAGGAAAAGCATTTTGTATCTTTGCTATACCTTCATGGCAACTAATGACTGATATAAGTTCTATATATATAATAAGCTATAATATTAATAGTATACAATATTTCTTGTAATATCTTGATCTTATAATAAAAACTTTTTCTTAAGTTTGGATTTTTTTTTACTTCCTTAAAGTATTACTAAAATATTTTAAAAGTTTTTCATTCAAATAATTTCAGAAATAAAGCGAAAGAATTAAAAATCTAATCTTATTTTACTTGGATTATTTGTTGGACTAAAATATTATAAAATAGTATAAATATACATATTTTTAATACTGTATTTACTTTTAATTTTTATTTACAGATTAAAACAATAATAAACTCATATCAAGGAAGCTGATAGAAGCGGAACTCATTTGATATATAGCTCTAAGATTTCTTTGGTAATATTTTAATATTAAAGATTCTAATATTAATAGAGATTTAAATTTTCTCTAAAGTCATTTGCATATTTTGTGAAGGAATCAGTTATCTCGATTATCTCGATTAGCTGTATTAAATATTAAATTTATTCAATTTTAAATATATTTCTAGAAGATGGATATTTGAAATAAAAATATATCTATATTTAAACCTCACGAAATAAATATTTTTAATCATTTTTAATCAATAAGAATCATTTGAAATTATTTTTAGAAAAGATGAATAAGTTAAACATAATTAAAATACAAAGACACTTGACACAATTGACACAATTAAGATATTATCTTTTGAAACTTAAACCTTGTACAACATACAAAAAATTATAAGAAAATGTAAGAAAGATTTAAACAGCACTATAAAATTACAACGATATTTATTGAATTACCGGTTTTTTTAATTATTTCTGTTAGTATATATATATACATATATCATTAAATAAAATATGATCTATTGAATATTTTTACGAAACCAATATATGAAAAATATTACACTTAAATTAATTATTTCACTTATACAGTTAAGTCAATGCAATAATTCTATTCGATTTTATCTACACTCTGAGTATTATACAATGAAATCAGAAAACTATTTAGCGATATTGGAAGACGGAAGCAATTAAAACAGATTGCTCCGATTTAGAAACTGTTGCTGTAAAATTGATCTGGAAAACTAAGACGAGCATTAATGAAGCTGGGCAATCATTGCTGAGGATAAATTGGGCTAAAATTGAGCAATATTTATGGCAGAATGATAATTATTATACTATAGTAAATGTGACCGAGTGGACACATCCGTATTTGCATAAATGTTTAGAATTGTGGGATAGAATAAGTATAAATATACAACAGAGAGCCAAACTAGAAATAATTTCATTCTCCAAAGTATGTTTCATTTATATGTACCGTGAATTTAATTCCTTTGAAAAGCTGTGTCGGGTAAGATCCTTTGATTTGATATTTTTTCGTGTATAAACATGCTTTTAGAAAGCTGTAAATATGCAATAAAAATATATAAATTATTTTGAATAGTCGTTTAAAAGTTATTTAATCGTTATTTTAAAAGTTTATGTTTTAGCGCAAGCATTGAATTGCTATTTTATTGTTATCTTTAAATTATGAAAGCCAAACATTTTAAAACGCGTTTTTTTGTATTTTGTACCTGTTTTTATTTATTTCTGAATCAATTTTTTGATAATATACATAAAAATTTTGAATTTTTACGGTTTAAAAATTAATATTAAAAAATATACATATAGTGCGGGAGCCGGGAGGGTTCTAATCATAATATTGAGTACCAAAGGTTATATAGGTGGAATGAATAGATCTTTTGTGGCTGAGTTCAGAATGGTGCGTCTTATAAGTTGCACAGGCTTGCCTATCGATTTCTGTGGGGCCTCAAAGTACCCCACAAAATGGTTCTAATCATAATTTTTGAGTACCAGGACAATTCTTTGCAAAAACACGTGGTCTGGGTCCCTGATTAAGAATTTACAACTTAAGACGTGTGCCCTCTGTCTGGGGTCAAATAAGACGCCATTGAAAACCCCCAAAAATATGTGCTAATCATAATTTCGAGTACTAGCACCAAATTTTCAGAAATGGTTCTCTATAGACACCCACGAACTAAAAAATATAACTTAAGACGTCATTCATAATGATTAATACATTTAAGACGTGGTTAACCCCCAAAAAGACCCCAAAAATGGTTCTAAACATAATTTGGGAGTACCAGGATAATTCTTTGCATAAACACGTAGTCTGGGTCCATGAGAAAAAAAATTTACAGCTTAAGATGTGTTCCCTCTGTCTGGTGTCAAATAAGACGCCATTGAAGACCCCCAAAAATTGGTGCGAATCATAATTTCGAGTACGTGTTCGTAGATTAGTATGATTTAAATGTAATCAGCATGCGATAAAATTATATATCAAGCGTATTAAATAGATATAG
>JAUZNC010029203.1:1337-21325 GCA_034780395.1 Vannuccia rotundouncinata | reverse complement strand
AGATACGACCGTCAGCTAGCTCGTAAGGGAGCAGAATGAAATTTGTAACTTACAGACTTCCTTATATAAAAAAAATTGGGGGGAGGGGGGTCACGTGACCCTCTCGACCAATCAGGAGCCAGATAGGTCACGTGAACCTCTCGACCAATCAGAAGACGAATTGGTTAGGACATCATCCTCTCCTACTACTCAGCAAAAACAATAAAAGAAAAGTATTCATATTTTAATATATGTGCAATTGTATTATTATATTAATTTTATATAATACTTAAAGCAATATAGTTAAAGAAATTTTTTGTTAAGGAAATTTTAAGAATTGAAATTATTTTCAATAAGTATGATATCAGTTAAACAGTAGGTACAATAGATTCTGAAGAAGAGCCAGAAAGTGAGTCAGAGTCATTGTCACAGTCACTGTTCTTTACATCCAGATAATACACATTGTTAAAACAGTTGTGGCTTCTATTAGATGATCTACTATTAACGCGGACTTCTACCAACTTATTACTTTTACACCTGCAACCACCATGTTCATTTTGAGATTCAGAATATCCGGTTTTATAATTATAAGTACGCAAATTTTGACCATTATTATATGGTGTTTTCTGATTTGGAAATTGAAATAATTTGTTTCTATAATTATAAGTATTGACATTACGCAAATTTTGGCCATTATTATATGGTGTTTTCTGATTTGGAAATTCAGATAATTTATTTCTATAATTATAAGTATTGACATTACGCAAATTTTGACCATTATTATGCGGTGCATTCTGATTTGGAAATTCAAATAAATTGTTTCTATAATTAAAAGTATTGACATTACGCAAATTTTGACCATTATTATATAGTGTTTTCTGATTTGGAAATTCAAATAATTTGTTTCTATAATTATAAGTATTGACTGCACGCAAATTTTGACCATTATTATATGGTGTTTTCTGATTTGGAAATTCAAATAAATTGTTTCTATAATTATAAGTATTGACTGCACGCAAATTTTGAACATTATTATATGGTGATTTGTCGTTTAGAAATTGAGATAATTTGTTTCTATTGAGTGTTCGGAAATTTTGACTGATATTTGGTGTATTTCCAACAAACCTCGAATGGTATGGACACCTATTTACCTTTATGTTATTGTATTTTTGTAATGATCTCATGTCCTGGTGTTGAACTTGGTTATATTGTTTGTAATTATTCTTAGTACTTGGAGGATTGCCAAAAATTATAGGTACTGGCAAAGCAGCAGCATTTCCATATGTTTCTGATGTATAAACTTTTATTGCCTCAGGGAATTTCGTAACCATACTTGTAGTGTCAAGTTTAGGTAGTATAGGTAAGGATGTAGTTGCAGTAGGTATAGTATAATCAGCATAATCTTTAATATTAGTTTTATTTATATCCATATAAGGGGTATTAACTTGAGAAATATCTGTATAAGGGGCATTAACTTGAGTAACATCTGTATAAGGGGCATTAACTTGAGAAATATCTGTAGAAGGGGCATTAACTTGAGTAACATCTGTATAAGGGGCATTAACTTGAGAAATATCTGTATAAGTGGTATTAGCTTTTGTGTTAGTTTTAGTTATATCAGTGAAAGGTTTTTTAACTTTTGTATTACGTACTGGTTTAGCGGATTTTCGTGATTTTGCACAGCAATTATTTGATTTCTTCTTCCGATTTTTTGAAAGTTTTTTTACATTTTTTGAACGTTTAACTGTACTATTGACGGCCCCATTATTTTTCGAATAAACTGGGTCGGTCATCATTGAATTCACTGGATCAGTATAAGCTGGAGTATCATTCATCGATTGGATTTTATTATTGTTTGCATTATTCATCTGGTTACTTTGATTATATGGTGGTTCTATCGACCATTCTTTCGGATAAATAGGATAGTAATTATTCGATTCCTTTTCTGAACGTTTGTTGATTAATATTTTCATGAGCTGTCCACTATCTGTTCCAGAAATATTTATAAATTTACCTGGACCTGTACTAATATTTAGTGGTGAATTTCCACCACCTTCCGTACTCATATAATTGAAACCAACTCCCATTTCATTTCCCATACCGATACCCATTCTACCATCCAAATCATAGTTCATTCCACCAACCATTTCACCACACATTTCACCACCCATTTCACCACCCATTCCACCACCCATTTCACCACCCATTTCACAACCCATTCCACCACCCATTCCACCACACATTCCACCACCCATTCCACCTCCAATTCCACTGCCCATTCCACAAATCATTTCACGGCCAATTCCACAACCACCAAGACCACCACCCATCCCACTAGCTAAATGATCCATAGGCCCAGGGTAAAATACCTGTTTGTGATTGGGACCAGAACTAGGGGACAAAGCAGTTGAAAGGTTCATTAAATGATATGGATTACTTGGGTGAAGTGCTCTAAGTAAACCATAGGGATTACTCGTTGTTAAAGGCTGAGGTATATAAAATGGACCCCCAAAAGGGTAATAATCTTCACCAGAAAAGTTCGAATTATCGTAATCAGGATAACTGTTTTTATCATTTTTATAACCACCATGAACAATGGAACTATAATCACTTCTATTATTGTCTACACGACCATTTTGACCATATGGCTGAACAAGAGGATCACGACCATCACGACCATTTGTCAAAACAAGAGCATCACGACCAGGATGTTGGACAAAAGCATCCCGACCATCATGACCATATGGTTGAACAAAAGTATCACGACCATCATGACCATATGGTTGAACAAAAGTATCACGACTATCATGAAACTGTTTCTGAACAAGAGCTTCACGACCATCACGACCGCGTTGACGAACAAAAGCATCACGACCATTAAGCCCATATGGCTGAACAAAACCATCACGACCATCTCGACCAAATTGCTGAGCAAATGCATCACCGCCAGGTGGCTGAACAAGAGCATCACGACCATCACGGCCATATTGCTGAGAGAATGTATCTCGACCAAATTGCTGAGCAAAGGCATCACGACCATCACGACCAAATTTCTGAGCAAATGCATCACGACTATCACGACCAGATTGCTGAGCAAATGCATCACGACCATCATGACCGGGTTGTTGAACAAGAGCATCACGACCATCCCGACCATCATGGCCAGGTTGCTGAACAAGAGCATCACGACCATCAGGCACATATTGCTGAGAAAATGCATCACGAGCATCACGACCAGATTGCTGAGAGAATGCATCACGACCATCACGACCATATTGCTGAGTAAATGCATCACGACCATCACGACCATATTGCTGAGAAAATGCATCACGACCATCAAGACCTGGCTGCTGAACAAGAGCATCACGACCATCAAGAGCAGATTGCATAACAAGAGCATCACGACCATCAAGACCAGGTTTCTGAACAAAAGCATCACGACCATCAAGACCAGGTTGCTGAACAAGAGCATCACGACCATCAAGACCAGGCTGCTGATAAATAACTCGACCATCCCGTCCAGGTTGCATAACAAGAGCATCACGACCATCAAGACCAGGTTGCTGAACAAAAGCATCACGACCATCAAGACCAGGTTGCTGAACAAAAGCATCACGACCATCAAGACCAGGCTGCTGATAAATAACTCGACCATCCCGTCCAGGTTGCATAACAAGAGCATCACGACCATCAAGACCAGGTTGCTGAACAAAAGCATCACGACCATCAAGACCAGGTTGCTGAACAAAAGCATCACGACCATCAAGACCAGGCTGCTGATAAATAACTCGACCATCCCGTCCAGGTTGCATAACAATAACATCTTGACCATCTCGACCAGATTGCTGATATATAACACGACCATCCCGACCATCACGCCCATATGTTTCAACATGTAGATCACGACCATCCCGACCATCACGTCCATATGCTTCAACAGGTACATCACGACCATCCCGACCATCCCGACCATCACTTCCAGCTACAATTAAATCAAGACCATCCTGACCATCACGACCATCACGACCATCACGACCATCATGACCATCACCACCATTATAAATATTTGGTTTCGTTTCCAGTTTCTTTTCCGGTTTCTTATCATGTTTCATTATCGATTTAGTTTCCGTTTTCTTTTTCTTTTTCGTTTTTGTTTGTGTGCAAACAAATATATCACTTGACCCTAAAAGACAGTAGATAATAATTATTAAAAGAGTTATAAATATTGGTAAAGCTATAATAAGTGTCATCAATGCAACAATTACTGAATCCATTACTGGGGCACATTTTGAAACAACACATTCATTGTTATTATTGCAAGCCTCCTTTTTATTGCATTTACAAAGATTTAAAGATTTAATTTCAACACAAACTTGGTTCTTGCAAATTTTGTTCTCACCGCAAGCCGTACCTTCCACTACTCCGGCAGCTACGTAACATTTATTTGACAAATATTTAGAATTTTTAACATTCTGTGCTAGATTTCCTACAACTGACAGACGACTTGGAACTGCACATTTAATTTGTTTACATGTTTCACTTTTTACGTCGCGACACGCCTACAAATAAAATCAAAAGAAAATAAATATTAGTTTATTAGTTACCAGAATTATAATTAGTATTTTGTATGGGGTTCTAATCTTTCTATTGCCAAATAATAAATATTAGCTTTTGATCTTTACAAATGTAGTTATCCACTAATGCCTTGATTAATGTATAATTATAATATAATATTATATAATGCGTCAAATAATTCAATACACAGTTACTCTAGGATGCAAAATATAATATAATAAAGTTGCAGTAATAATCATGTGATTTACACAGGTTATCGAATACCCCTAAATTTATTGATATATTCAGATTACATCCTATACACAAAAGGGCATACCTAATATACTTCAAGTAAGTCCCTGTTTTTACCTATATTGAGTGTTAAAAGTCGTCATAGTGAGATTGTCAAATTGGTTAAACAAGAGAGAAAGTGTCCATGAAAATTCGAATTGTTAAAAACTCTTAAACATTGGATGTCAAGTCGCTCCTGATGTTGTTATTGTTGTATTTCAAACACACTCTTATTGTCGATCTATCGTCTTCTTAAACTCTTTCCAGAGCCTCCAGATACTCATGGGCTTGCGACACATGTCCTCCATTCCGGTTATTCCTTCAGCCCTGCGTTTCTCCGTGACCTGGCAGTCTATTAGCCTTTTTCTCCGTGACCTGGCAGTCTATTAGCCTTTTTCTCGGTGACCTCCTCTCTCAGTTTGGTTTCCTGAAGATATCATGCTTGGTCAGAAAGTCTTCCAGCTCTGTTATTTTCGACTGTAAGTGGTCGCAGTTCCACTGCATAAATTTTAACCCTCCTTCCCTTTCTCCTTCTCTATTACTTCCTCTTCCCACCAACTTCTCAATGCGCGCATACTTCCACTCTTTCTTCTCCTATCCCCTTCTGTCTTGCATGTACATTCCCACCCCTCCGTTTCTGAGATCTTCTTCAGTTTCTCTATTCCTGTGCACACCTTGAGTACGATCTATTTTTTGTAAGGTGCTAGAAGAGTCTGAGAGGTTATTTTACTGTTTGTCGAGGAGAGATTTTTTATCTGAGAAGATGGATGGATGCTTTGTTCAATCTTTCGAGATTTCCAGGTCAATTAGATTATTAATTCATGGTCACACATTCTGCGTGATGGGATGAGGAATATTGGCCTGCAATCGTGGTTACTCTCATGATGATTTGGTTATTTTCATGAGAATAACTCCCCCTCCTCCGATATAAAGTCTCTTGTTTGCACCTCAATTTACAAACACGTTGATATAGGTACCAAAAAGAGTTCATTAAATCGCAAGCAGTGGAATATTGCTTTACTAAGAGTTCTGATTTTTGAGAAAAAGATTATTTTTTGAGGTATTGTTGAATTAGACTTAGTTAGGTTTTTGTAGAGATATAAGCTATTTCTCCATTCTGGGATGATATCTTTCGCGATTTTTATCAAACTTTTCTTCTTGATTCTATTGGTGTCTTGTTCTTTGGATTGATTGAAATTGATGTCATTTTGATCATATCTTATAGCCATTCGTCTTACTTCTTAGCTGCATTGAGTTTTTAGATTTGGCTGATGGGATAGGAGATGATTTCTATAGAGAGAAAAATTTTATGGCCGTGCTGTTTTGCCTATTCCTGCTATTTTTCTGAGAGCATTTCTGTTGGCTATTTCTATTCTTTCGGAAGCTGATTTGTTGATGTAGCTGCGTAGCTAGGAATGGATGTTATCATAGCATTGCTCTGCTTGCTTTTGCTTACAACCTAATCTTTACCACAATACGCGAGTATTTATACATTTTACTGACTATCTTGTCTACATGTATTATAAACTAAGTTTTTGATCGAAGGTACGTTACACCGTGATTACTTGGGTTGCTGTTCATCGGGATGGCTTGATCTTTGATTTCCAAGTTTGTTTGCCACTCCTTGTCCTGTGGTCTAGACTGATGAGGAAGAATTCGCATTTGGTTCAATTTCATATTCCATTTTTCGGCCCAATTTATAACTCTGACGACCTTTTCCTGCATGACAATTTTGAGTTCATTCTTTCATTAATGTGAGCACATAGCACATATTATATCGTCAGGATGAGTTTGACTCAATTTGTCATATTTTTTGTAATTGTCATAAATCAATATAATAAATAAAAGATAGAGGACTCCTCCTAGTTGAACGCCTTGTTTCATTAATCTAAATTTACCACATTTGTTATTGACTTCGCCATCTTTCCAAACTTTTGACTTTTTCCTTTTCTGAAGTTGGTCGTTGGCTTCTTGCATTATTATGTAGGTTAGAGCATCAGTTGTTGACTTGTTTTCTCTAAGACCAATATGTTCTGGTTGTAAGATATTGTTAGTTTCGATGTCTTCTTTCTGTTATTATACGTTCAAATATTTTGCAGATCAGGATGTTAGGCTTATAGGTCTGTAAGAAGCAACAACATCTTCTGATTTGCCTTTTTAGGTAAGGTAATGATGGGGACTATTTTCCTGTTGTAATTAAATATTTTGAGAAGTCAAAGATTTCCTATATCAGATAGGCTTTTAAATATTTCGTTTGGGATTCGGTCAGGATCGCAAGCTTTGTTAGTCTCTTATTAATATATTTGTAAATATATATTACAAATGTACCATACTACACTGACAAGCTTTACATGTGTTTTTAATTAATTATTGGAATTTGGTAGGTTTAGGTACGTACATAATGCTTTTACAAGAATCTAGACCGATAAAAATTCTCTTAATTTTCCACTTTTGAGCGGCACCAGATACGAGAAAAATTAATTTTATAAAAACTTAATAATATTATAGCTGTTCTCCTTTATGTGCCGTGCCCCACTGACGATTAACTCGTCATTTTCTTCTGAAAAACTTCCTTACTCGATTGATAATAAAATTGGCCGCAGATTTTCGTAAATTCTCCGAAAAGTTCTTTCTTTCAACGTGTATGCGAAGCGATTAGTTAATTGGAATGTGTGTATCTCTTTACTATGGTTTATAAAAACAATTTTGTTATTCATACTATATACATACTATGTTATTAAAATTCTGTTAATAAATTTGTAAATAAATACATTTCAATAAAATTATATTTTTATTTAACGGGTATATCTATGTGCGCCACCCTGTATGTAGATAAAAAATGGTTAATGTCTGAGTAAATGATTTTTAAAGAAACACATTATTAGATAACCTTGGATATATGAGTCATTATAAACATATAGGTGTGTGCAACATTTGCATGATTAATAATTCTATTAATTAATGATTAATAATACTATTATGATAATAATTTTACACAGTAAAAAATAGATTACAAATATTAAACGCTCACCCTTTCTCCAGTAGAAAACATTGGGTATATTGTTCTACATATTGTATCCATTGATATACACTGCCCAGCATTACAGCGTCCAGGACCAACTTTAGAATAACATTTATTCCCATCCATAAGATATTCATTTGTAGGGCAAGTTTTTTCAGTCCCAGTACAATATTCTTCAATGTCACAGCAATCTTTAGACGGACGACAAATATGTTTTTTTGTTTTAAACTCACAAATTGTAGTGTCGCAACAGACTCCATCATTACACTTGGACGAAGAACCACAAGAGGAAGCTGGAACCAAGATATTATCAGTAAGCCTTTTATGACGTATTAAATTTGGCTTTTCAAGGCGATCAAAATTGCATTTCAATTTTGGGATAATTGAAATATTCACTTCTAATTTCATTTCTGTTTTAATGTCAGACTTTTTAATTATATTTTTATCATTATAATATATTGGAGCATGACAGGAAGTTATGTCTAGTTGAATATTATTTATATTTCCAGAAAAAATTATACACGATGTCAAATTAGTTATATGTCGAAAAAATCTTTTCAGAGGAATATCTTTTCTTGCAACGTTTGATGTAGAAGACATTTGAGAGCTAACATAAAGAATTCTAGAAAAAACTTTGCTGTTATAATGCAAAAATGTTGAATTGCTTGACATAGAAAATTGAATTGAATGTAGCGCTGTTTCAATGTTTTCAGTAATTAGGCCAATAGCGAAACACGATGTTATGTTATAAGATATCCAATTCATTAGACTGGGTGTTTTTGAGTTGATTGTTTAGATGTTCACTCAGAGCGTATTCGTTAGTTAACGTTCTTTAGACCGTATTTTAGAATCCAAAGTTCGCTTTAAAATTTGCCTTCGTTAATACCGTACTTGCAAACAATTTCATTGATTATCCGCTGTTTTTTAGTACGTACTTTAAATATAAAGTACAGCAATGATTTATGAGACAAACGTGATCAATAAATAATCTGAAAATAATTAATTAAACTACATATTAAATTGATTAACAATAATATTACTTCTCCCTAAATATCGACCATCTAATTAACTTCACTAAATGGGCAAACATATATACTACGCTGTATACGTAAGTACAACGTCTGATATAAAAACGGGTAAAATTAATAGCACACGGATTCATATGAAATTGACAAATAGCATAAAATTTTTCAGAAAATCATACATTGTTATAAATGTAGCATATAAATGTATATACGAAAATAAAGACTTAGGTAATATGTAAAAAAAATAAAAACTTACTTGTTGAAAGATATATTTACCGATTTGCTCTAGCTTCACAGCTCTATTTGTAAAATTATAGGCCGAACAAGATTTCACAATTTTGAATTTTTGTCTGTTTTTAATACTGACAAAATTTAATAAAAGGTTGCTAATCTAGATAAATATTATTACGATATCAATGATCTAAACAGTCGAAGTCTTATAGATTAGCAAAATACTAAATTTACTTGTAAAGACCATAGAAATTACATTAAACTAGAAAGTATTAAAGTATATAATCTAATGTCTATGGGACATAACAAATTCAAAAATGTAAATCAATATAGGATATTAATTATAGATTATAGATCATGGATATCGGACAGTATACATATATTATTGCGGTTAAGTAAGTTTCAAATTACTATTTGAATTATAAAAACTTAGAAATAGGTATATAAATATTTCATTTTTGGTTGAAAGCTTAATTTTAAAATAATATCTATAATACATTAATTAAAAGCTATTTAGATACTTCGATAGTGAAAGAACACATTTTTGTATCTTATTGAATAGGTGTATCCCAATGGGAGTGAAGGGGATAGGGGTCAACATAATTTAAAACTGCAAAAATCTCATAGTTTCCAAAAATTTAAGGATTATTAGGGATATGATTCACTCAAAATGTCTAACAAATTTCAAAATTTTCCTCAAAATTTGATATTTATGAAAATAAAATACTGCTGCACACACAACGTTTTTATAAAGAAAAAAAAGTTTTTTTTACTTTATTCAAATGACTTTTCAACAGTAAAAATAATAATAAATAGATATCTGTAGATCTTATTTTTTCAAAAAAATAAGGATAGAAAAGTAAATTTTTTAATATAAAAGTAAAGAAAAAATAACAACAACAAGAAAAAATTACTTAAAATAAATTTATTATAGAATATATTTGTACAAATAGTCGTTATACATCCGCATTTGAAACACAGAAGATAATTAGAAGTTTTTGAGTGACCAATTTCGAGAATTTAGATAATTTCTTCGCATTAGAATGAGATCAGAAACAGTATAACTGCAAATGATTTACATTGATTATTATATTTCCTGACCACTCGAATATTCGTTGTATAGTAAGTCGTTCGCATTGTTTTTACCAGCACTCATTTCGGACATTTTGTGATAATTAATATTTTTTTTGTGTCGTTTTCTACGTCTTTTCGGTGGTATTTGGGCAAGTTTACAAAAACAAAGGAATGGTATCATGAAGAGAAGAAAGTAAATGAGACTGAATAAAAAGGGGTCAACGGAGTGGTCAAGATATAATTGACACACGTTCGAACGACACTGACCAGTATTGGTACAGAAT
This sequence comes from Vannuccia rotundouncinata, assembly GCA_034780395.1. Lineage (NCBI taxonomy): Eukaryota > Metazoa > Platyhelminthes > Proseriata > Coelogynoporidae > Vannuccia > Vannuccia rotundouncinata. The sequence continues at coordinate 10,865 of JAUZNC010029203.1, read as the reverse complement.
TCTCCCGTTTTCCGGCACGAGCAGTCAGATTCCTAAAATGATATATAAAAATAAGCAGATATTCTAAGCGTTATTTAAAATGGAAGCGCAACAGGAATCTATATTCTTATTTATATATACGCTATATTTTATTTTAATGAAAAATGCATATTTATATAGTCGGTTTATAAATCATAATAGTATATTTATATATTTAATTATTAAAAATTATAGTTAATATCTATATTTTCTTTTTAGTTAATATTATATTGAGTATACTCCATAGACATTATATATCTATACTTTAAATTTATACTCATACTAACACTATATATATACTCTAGTTGTATAGTGTAGTGTCTATGGTATAAGCACAGTTAGTTCGTGTTTCTAATGAGTAAATGGAAATGCAATAGAAATATCGATATTTGAAGATGAATTATTAATAAATTAAAATATTTACTTTACAAAAGTTCCATTTTAAGTCAGCACGGGTAGATTTTGATAATTATTGGAATCATAAAATATATAGCATATTTCGTAGCTATTTTCATTAAAATTAAATATTTTTTTGTAGACTGATCACTTTACTATTCCTTTACTATATTGTGTAATTGTTGATGACATAAAACAATTATTTATTGAATAAATTTCATACATATATCAAAAGTAATATTTATAGACTAAAAAAATATTTTTGATGTACTGTTAATCTCATATAGAATAGGGATTCTGTGTTTAATCAAAGGGCGAAATATACAGTCGTGGCAAAAAGTTTGGAATGCAATATAATATAGTATACTTTTTTAATGAGGAAAATTTTATTGTTGCCGTTTTTTATGAAAACACAATATTTGAAGAATATGTTATTGAATGAAATATCTATTATGAATGCAATTTAATATTTGAAAATATCTAATTACTTAAACTTTCAATTGTATTCAAATTATAAAATTTATAAATTATTATATCATATAAAAATGAATTGTTTTAATATAATTTGTGCGTATGCAAATTATCTAATTTGCGCATGGGCCATGAATATCTCAAAAATTTATCTCTTTTTATAAATACCCTTTCATTATTTTATTAATAAATTTAAATACTAATTTTAGTAAAACATTAACTTACTTCGTTAATTTGAATACATCGACGATTGATGCAAATTCCAGTTTCTTTTCCTCTCTTGCACATGATACCGTTAACTTTGCTTTTAATTTTGATACATTGACCCCCTTTGTATTCAAATTTAGGGATCATTAATTGCGGAAGATACAGATTAGTAGGCAAATTACAATATACAGAATCACATGGGATGTCTTCGTTTTCTTCATAGTCATCAAAGTTTTGAGCACAAGCCTAAAATCAAGAACATTTAAAATTAATTCTGATATTTATTAAATATTTCATAAATGTCCGATGTTTACATATATATTATTTGTATATACTTAGAACGTACACCAGATCCTTTTCGCAAAAGTGGGTGACTTTCACGACATATGCGTCCAAGTGTCTGGCAAACTCGATTATAACAGTAGCCAGGGTCTAATTCGGAGCCACATTGGACCCCATTCCTAAAGTATTCATCAGTTGGGCATAACTCTGAACTTCCATTACAATATTCTGGAAAGTCGCAACAGTTCGTGGAGTTTCGACATTTATGAATAGCAGGTTTGTAAGTGCATTTATCCAAGTCGCAGCAAGGTCCTTTCCAGCACTGACTTTTAGGACTGTTTCTACATTTATCGAGGACAATTTCCGGGGAGTGCAATGCCACAGGTAGTCTATCTTGTGCAACAAAGTTACAAGATATTTCCGAATTAATTTGCACTTCAATTGTGATGTTATGTACTGCAGTCTGATTTTTGGAAGTGCTCACAAGAATATCACACAATATTATGTTAACATCAATTGAAAAAATAGATCCAACAAATGAAGTACAATCATTTTTATTTAATTGATTAGAACGTCTTTTTAAAGGCAAAAAGTTACTCTCCTTCCACGTTAAGTCTAGAGGAAAATTCATATATAATGAATTGATACTTTTTGGAAATTCATTTCCATTTAATTTTATGATACAAACATATTTTTCTTTGACATTAATTTTAATTAATACCGTTGTTAGAGATGTTTTAATGTCTCCAATGAAGAGCCCATTTAAGAAACAAGACGCAATACTGTAACTTAACCAAGACATTTTCAAATGGACTTACAAAATACCTACATTGATATAAAAATAAATTATTTAGATGATCAATAATAAATGTTATCTATTTTTTATATAGATATCATCTATAAGCAAGATTACTAAATATTATTCCGAAATCAGACTGTCTGTAGTTGTAAATCAATAAATGTAGTTGTGTTTAGTTCAAAAGTATAGACCATAGAGGAAGGAGGGAATTTACCTCTTTACTCTATGGTATAGAAAATACTTTTTTATAAATCGAATGTATATAATTAATCAATACTCTGTAAAAAATGTTTTTTAGATCAAAAATATTTTTTCAAATTGTTTAATGAAAATCCCTTTTTAATTTGTATACTAGGAATACCTAAAATTATACTAATTTAAACAAATGTCTAATTATTATTCTATAGAATATCTACCATAGTTACAAAACCTTACCACAAATTACTGAGAGCTAAAGTGTAAACATTGTTCCTAACTGTAATAGTTAACTAAATTAATTTATTTCATAAACAGGCCAATAGCCAGAATTATTCCTTTTTCACAAGATTGTAAGAATATTTCACATGATACTGGTAATATCGGCTGCGAGTAAGGAGTGAGAATGACACTTGGATTACAGTTAGGTATCTTGAACATTTTCGTTTGATGTGTTCATTATTTTAATATATGTAAAAATCATATGTTAATAAATTCATTTTGTGAAGTGACGTAGGGGGTGGGAATGTACCCGCCTCAGCTAATTAATTTAGAATCACCCATATCATATCAATAATACAGATTAACCAATACATTTCCTTATAAATGTATACAGCATTGAATTTGCTTTTAGTTATTCAAAAACAAAATAATTGCACATACTAATAATTACTTTATTTAATTTTCCAACTAAAAAATTAAAGATTGAAATTTAGTCCAATCACACAACTTTGGTAATATTATTTACAAATTAAAAAAAAAATGTTCTCATAAAAACGATTCTCCTTATCGCAAAATTCTTAGATTTAATCGTTGTTTTTTTATATACAAAATATTTTACTTTAATATACAAATATCATCTATTTCAGCTATTAATTATTATAGCAAGGCCTACAAAAAAAACCTTTGAATAATTCTAATACAATAATACCAATTGTAAATATAAAAATTAATAACAAAGCAATTTTTTACTTGGAGAAATGAGTTGGCATATATTTTTTCAAAGATTTGTACAAAGTATCTTAAATAACTGTCATGTAACAAAACAAAAACAAAAAATATACAAAAACAGTTATTTGAAATCTCTACCTAACATTATAGTTCGTGAGCACAGAGCTCTCTATTTGTGCTGGGAATAGAACCTAGAATGGTGTATGAACAGAGGTGAATAGGAGGCAACAAGCCTATGATTGCATAATCAGGTTTTGAATAAGTATGCATTGGTATACTAATACACTATAAAAAAATACACAATACTTGAAGACAACGAGGATAAAACAGTATCGATGAAAAGTCAGATATTGTTGGATATTTGAAGTGGAGAGCAGATAACACTGTGAGCATAATATTAGCTGGGCAATAAATATTACACCGGTTCAATGTAGTATGAAGATAACTCTGTGATAATTAAGCTAGATGGTGCAATGTGATGCTGTGGAGTTTGATTGCAAAACATGATCAGTCGTCCTATATTGAAAAGAATCAAATGGACGGCAACAATAAAATGAAAATAAATCAATACAACTAATTAAAACTAAAAATGTAAATATAATAATTAATTCGTCTCATAATAATCTTTTCCCTATAATATGGCAAATATCATAAAAACAAACAAAAAATTAATAGAAATATATAAAGAAAATTATGGCATTAAAGAAATATTTTAATTAAATTAAATTACACATTTCATATTAGAATATAGCTAATAATAACTCCAGCGAAATTATCCAAAAACTACAGTTGCTTTTTATCGGTCTGTAATTGTCTAAGTTAGAAACACAAATCTAGGAGGATGTCACTATTGGAGTATTGAGTGCTGGGTTTTGATTGAGAAAGGTTAGACCCAGCTGTGGAGCAAGTAGAACTCTAAAGAAAGAACACAAAATAAATTAAATATTACTTCATAAATATACAATAATTAGGCGATCAAGACAAAGCTGTTTTATTCTTGTTAGAACTTGCTATATCGGGAAGATGTAATGAAGGTGCAGATTCGAGCATAATGTGTATGTATTGTCTTCCAAAACAAAATGAAAACTTATAACTGAAGTTAAATTACATCAGCATGACTCTGTAACCTTAAATATTAATATCACTAAAATCAAACTTTTTTTAAGAAGAATATATTATGACCAAGATTTATTAAAGACAAACATTTTGCACTATCCGCAAATGGAAAGTTTTGATATATATATACATATAATAACTGCAAATACAATTGTCAAATGATATGTTTGATAGAGCTAACTGAATCTATCAACACTCTTTTTACAAGGTACATAATTTTTTTAAATACCTTATAAAAACTGATGCTATTAGTTGCAACATTCCAAGAGCTTGCACTCATCTAGACAGCAAGAAGTTGTTGGATGGCATACAATAAATAAAAGGTACATAATATCTGTTCAAGACACAATTAAATGCCAGACAGAAAGGTTACCAGTAAAAAAAACATAAGGACTAATTTTAATTGGTTTACAACTTACATACGCAGGTAATGCTACTTCAAGGTTCCGAGATTCCAACTATTGATTCCTGTTTCATTGGATTGAGAGCAATAACAGTACCACGACCTTGATTGGTTGAATCTCTGAACAGTAGAGTTCGACCTATCTTCACATATTCTGGTGATTTGAGGAACTGAAGGACCACGGTAGACTTGTTTTCATCCTCCTGATCAATCAATAGTCACAACAATTTGATTATTATTGTGTACATGGAAAGTGATACAAACAATACATGTTTTATTAAAGTTTGCTATCTGCATTTAAATTGAACCCATAAAACCTTTTATTAATGAAATGGAGATAATTGTAAAATAGTTTATTTACAAAGATGGTAATGTCACTGTGTATCGTATAGCAATCGTAATTTCATTATTTTTTCGTTGTATTGTTTTTCATTGACGCAGATAAAGCCAACAATTCGCTTTCATAAAAGTACCTAGCCAAGAATAAGCACAACGATACCTAAACTGCTTAATTACTTTGCACAATAATCAAAACGACTCAAGATGAAGTTATGTCGAATTTGGTGACAATCTTTTAATCTTACAACAAAGGTCCATTCATGGAAGGTCACTCCATCCTTTCTCTACACCTTTCCCTCTCTTTTGCAAAACATCGTTTAGCTACCAACAATGTGCAGTTCTCAGGCATCCCACGCTTCTAAAACCAAAATTTATTTAGGTTTGAGTTAATATTTGAGGTTTTCAATTTTACCATACCAATTCTGACTTCTTCATATGAAATTGTTTTGTTTACCAACACCCCACCCAAGTAAAAAAAAAATCATAAAAGGTGTCCCATTTATAAAGATAAATACACGCTTTTGTATTGTTAATTTTCACTGCAAATGAGATAATTTAGAAAAAAGATAATTTAAAAAAATTATTTAATAGTATAAAATTAACCTGCCATTTTAGGAAATACCATTCTGGACTCATAAGTAAGTTCATTAAAAAAATATCTTATTGTTATATAATGAAAAAATTCATGTTTTTAAGGCTCCGTGGGAGACAAGAGTTCTGTTAAGTGGGTTATAGATGTACTTTGTAATTAGATTTTAGACTTTAAAAGTAATGTTTAATAATTAAAAAGAATACGCCAGGATCCTCACCTCGTGTGCTGTGATCTCCTTGACGATAACCGGCTGGCAAACATTGGCACAGTGCAGAACAGTCTGAGCCTTCCTGACGAGCCCGGCCCCTCGTATGGTCGTCACTTCAGCTGTCAGACTCCAACAAGGCCCCCCCAGACCACCGGCTTCCTCCTCTTCCCCGTCCTGATGCCCAGACCCTGAGCCGCCCAGCAGCACCATGCCTCGTCGAGCCACCCTGCACAGCTCTGGCCACTCATCTCCCTCCTCGCCTTTCTGTTGGTCGAGAATTACGGCAACCGAGCTGGTCTGACCCGCCTGAACACACCGATGCGGCATTCGATTCCGATGGACACTGGTCACTACCACAGGCAAGAACTTGCCGCTCTGGAAGAAACATCAATACGAGTTAACCTCACTGTTAGACGAAGACTTTTCCAGTGTTGTGTTCTACCTGTAGTGGGCCCAGCCGAAGGGCATCTCCCTCGTGAATCATGCCAGAGTGGAGGATACCAACCAGCACCGAGCCAACCACATTATTGAGGGTGAACACCTGCCCCACCCAGAGCTCTGCGGGGGCCTGTAACAGTTTAGCCCGCTCCCGAGGGTCACTGTCCGGACTACTCGGGAGCAGGGAGAGGAACTTGGTGAGGGCGGCGAGTCCCTGTCCGGTTACACACGACACTGAGAAGATTGGAGTCATTCTACAGCGATAGTGGAAATAAACAAGTCAGCTTACAAATCTAATGAGATTCAAAATAAAGAATTTATAACCAACCTATCAGAATGCAGCGTGGAGGCGGCTGTAGCAGCGTCATCTTCAGTGACCACCTTAAGCGGGGGCTGTGTCACCCCTAGAGACTGAAGCCACTCCTCCACCTGACTGATGGCGTTGTCAGGTGGTGCTAGGTCCACCTTGGATACCACAACTATCACCGGAACGTTGAGAGCACAGGCCAGTGAACAGTGGTCCCGACTGGTGCCAACTGAAGTCAAGAATGAAGGTATTATAACAGTCAATATCTCAATGTTTTGCAGTTTATGATAATAAAATTTGTCCTATTCTACTTTCTGGTCTTTTAAGTGACCAACTTACCCAGTCCCTTGTTAGCGGACACCACCAGAGCCGCACAATGGGGCATGTGGCTGGTAAGTCCGAAGAGCGTGGTCCTCTGGTACTTATGATGACCAGCCAGGTCAATCAGCACGACTAGCTTGGAGGCTTCGGCTACGATCTCCTCTACACTTCGGTGCTGGCTATAGTTGACGGTTTCCCCAGCACTGTCAAAGCCCAACAGCTCATAACTGATACTGCTCGTGCGACCAGACTGTATCTCGTGAAGATGCCGCAGAAGATTGAGTCGTGCCCTCCCGCGACCATTGTCTAGCTCTCCTTGGGTCATGACACCAAGCAGAGTGGACTTACCGGCATCCACGTTACCCAGCACTGCTACCCGTGTGTCTTGTGTCTGCGAGAAGATATCAATTACAACCGTAGATAATGCCTACCTAACTTAAATACCTATATATTTGGTGAATTCACTGAAGGAGTTTCAAAGTTAATGAATGTTTCAAATGAGTTCAGAAAAACAGAAATGTAAATATTTGAAATATAGTTCACAATAAATATTTAGAATTTGTCTGCATTGCTAAAATACACTCTAAATTGCAAAAGCCTGTGTGATTGCTGCACAAATTCAATAAAAATAGTCCTATCAAGACTAACCGTTTGGTTTTGAGGCAGCCTCCTGACAAGGATCTCTACAGCTCTTCTGTCAGGGGCGTCCGGTAATCGACGTTCACGCAGAAGACTCGTGCTAGCTTCTAACTTACGAGCCATCTTGGTCAAGGTGCAGATGGAGTCTTTCAACTCTTTGGGATCAAGGCCTGCCAGCCGACCATCGTCTGTAACACCCAGCTCATAGATTGCCTCGCCGCTACCCTCGGCTAACCTCCACTTCATCTGCGTTACCAGATGCTCAAACCGATCCGTTGTCAGGTTCACGAGCTGTCGCTAGATGCACAATCACAATGATTACAAGAATTATAAATTGTTGCTCACCTCGTTACTATATTAATAAATTGATTTACCTTGTACTCAATATTTCCTTCTTCCACTTCAGGCGGCAACACGAATGGCATGTCTGGTGTCACACAGAGACTTTTCCCTCCTCTAACACTGTCCCCTCGAGATTGAAGATTTACACAACTGATACTGGTCCTCATGGGTTTATCCTTGAAAGACGAGCCTGGCGATTTCTTCACCCTGGATGACGGTGTTTTACACTTGGCTGCCTTCCCTTTCGTGTTTGCAGTAGTTGAAGTGTGTAAGACACTGGGTCTGGTAGCACCATTACTTGTAGATTGTGTTTTGGCAATTTGACTAGACTGATGTTGCGAAAATGAAGGAAGTCCAGAAGTGGATATTTCTGCTCCACTAGACTGAACCCGTTGACGCCATTTACAGAAAGGGGTTTCCTCTGCATTATCTTCCTCAGTGTCTGAGGTATCCCCAAAGAAGCTTACAAGTTCATCCATTGTCTAGTTGATAATAAAAATATAGTCAAATAATTTACATCTAAAAGGACAACTGAAAATAACAATAGTAAAAAAAATCTAAATCACAAAACAGTGGTGGCTGTCTTATTATTAAAATTAGAAGTGTCTATTGGTGTGTACATGCACCAAACCTACAACATTATTGCTACATATGTATATAATATATATATATATATAGATATATATATCGATTGGTTTATGTTCATGTTTAATTAGTATCTAATACACTATTTTCAACATTGATTGATAAAATATTCTTTACAAGCATTCACTAAATACAAAAAAACTTATGTTGCTCAATTTATAATAATATATAATGGTATTAAATTATACTTACATAACAATAATTTGTTAGGCTTGATGCATGTACACGCCAATAGCACTCACCTTATTTTTACGTTTAGAAAAAAAAATTTCAAAAAATTTCAATGTTTCATTTTAAAAATAAGTTAAATACCTCAATAGTTTTTTTATGTAAACTATAAAAATATATATTTTAAAAATGCACATTTCACAATGATATTTTATTCTCAAAACAAGATTGTTACTAACAATATAATACTAAAAAAATTATTTATGTTATTTATCATTATTGCAATAAGTACATACAATATATATAATTTTTTCTATCATGTTTTTTTATTATTAAATTAACAAACTATTTTAATAGAAAGAATTGCAAAAAACATAAACTAGTGGGACAATTTGTGTTATCTTATTCTACCTATTATTATGTATTAAATATTTTGTACATACATGAATTAAAATAAACCCTTAACATATTTAACAATAAAACAGAATAAAAATTATTATAGATAAGTTATAGATAATAATATTTAATCTTGTGTTATTCTTGTTTCAAAATAAGACATGATTTTTCAAATTACAAACTCAAATTAATAAATGTCTTGTGGATGAAGTAATTCAATATTATGTTTATTTAAACTTTTATATTTGATCTATGCTTCTATATTTTTTAAACTGATACAAATTGTATATAGTTC
>JAUZNC010029192.1:0-21330 GCA_034780395.1 Vannuccia rotundouncinata | reverse complement strand
AAAAGATAATGATGTTCGTTGTTCTAATATTTTATTTACACATAATTGGGTTTTATGATTATAATTTATTAATTATTTGAGATCTTGTTCCTTATCCCTATTATCGATTCGGAAGACGTTTAAAATGAATATTGGAATAAAATTAATATAAAGACGTTGGCTAAAATACAGATAAGAAAGAAAAACAAAGCAAGAGGAATATTTAAAAATAGAATATGCAAATATAAATTATTATTTATACAAACATTTAGTTTTAATAACTGAATTATTACAGAAAATGTATTAATTTTATAATCAAACTTGGTATATACACTTTCCATTAAACGACGTTTCATGTTTTATAATCACTACCTTCTTGAGAGACTGAAGACCGCAACAAAAGGTTTTGAATGTATCATAATATCATTTATAAAATACATTCCCTATATCACCCAGAGTTCATTTTTCATAAAGTTAATAATAGATTTTAGTATAAACAAAATAATTACAAGAATCTTACAAGGCATCATTTATCTGTAAGTTAAATCCGTACAATCGGGCAAAACAATATGCGATGTAGTAAGCTTTGAATTCAAGAAAAATCAACATCATCACTGTCTAATTGGGAACAAAGATGATTATACAAAGCTTAATTATTTCCGCATTGCATAGCAGATAGGTACAGCTGTTTTGTCTATCCGTCAGCAAATAATCCATCTTCAAATGGCCGGTAGAGCTTGCAGGTAGGATTCAAGACAGTACCATGCGTGTCTCCCATAATTAGATACCTGTACCACGATTATGACATTTATTTTCCAGCAGTTTTGCAGTCTTTAAGCAATTGAGATGGGGAAATGTCTACGATTATTTCCTATAATTCAATTACTGCCGTTTGTTTGTTAATATGATTGTGTTGGGTCGATATTTCCAAAAAGAAGTCCATCAAAGTAACATTTATGATGTCGATTATAGATTAAGAAACAAGTCGATAGAATGACTGTACATTTTAAATGTTAAATGACATCGCATTTACAGTCCGCATTATGTATTAACTTAATAATGGTAAACTAATTATTATTGTGGCTAGTGAAGAAATTGACAAAATAACTAACAAGGGAGAAGTATCGTTGACACAGAGGTTCCAAATATATCTTCAAATAATCTATCTATTAAGAATCAAACTATTATATTTAAATCATAGATATTGTATATTATATATAGAACTAGATTGGACATCTAAAATATTTCTATACTAAAGTATGTTGCATCGCGTGTATGGCAAATCCAGAGTTGTGATTGGTTAAATAATTTGAAAAAAACTTTAACAGAATGTATATATTTAATTGATACATATAAACAATTATTGAATTTAATATTACTACAGATATATATTTAATTAATACATATACGGAAATATTTAATTTAATAATATTGAATTTTTGACAGGATCGACAGAAACCGATACTAAGTGACAACAATCAACAAAGATAGTATATCTATGATTTAAATTCGTTAAATTATATCAGTTTATCATAAATTCAAATATTTATAATGAAACAAAATTATTTGTATTCTCATCAAGAAGGAATTTTTGTTTAAATATTCTCTGAAATCGAATCTCCATACAAAGTTACTTTTTCAAGGTAAGGGACTATACGACTGCAAAGAAAACAACGAAATATGCGAATCGGACAGAACGCAAGCCACACGAACTACATACAGAAAAGTTTAGTAATTAACCAAGTCCGGACTTAGCTACGAAACCCACCGCCTTGCCAGGATCTTACAGATGTAGGTAGTGTGTACATAATATACACTATGGGTAAGTATGTAGTCGGGCTTGAATCGAGACAAGTCAGCGTTTTTAGCGCGCTCACACATATAGGAACATTGGAGAAACAACGGCATGGAAAGTCGACTAAGGAAAGCAAAAGCGGAGGGGAAGGATGTGAAAACTTTTCACATTCTTATTTGTTTGCTAAAACTAATGAATTTTTTTAATTTATATACTATCTGAGTTAACTTGCCCCGTGTCGCTATAAGAAGATCCTTTTTTTGTTTTCAGTCACAAAACCTATTTCCCATGGAGCCGTATTTTTAATCAATCTTTCTACAAAACTACTATCGACGATGTTTTGTTGTGTTGCAATCGTATGAGGGTCGGAAAGGGACTTCATTCATTAGGGGCCGCAGGTTTGGGGAAATATTTTAATTACATTCTTTTAGTTTTAATAGCAATTAATTCACAATAATCGAATAGATTTATTACATTTACATAAAGAAGTTAAGTTGCAAATACCTAATGCTGCCAGCTACTCTGAATACGAAGACCAAAAAATTACAAAACTTCTCGTAAAATAAAGATTAATTTTCAGACGAAATCACAAATTATTAGAAGTTTATAGCCCTTATGCCTTATTTAAATTGACTTCATGTGACATTATATCAAGTCGGATTGACGCATCTCTGTACACAGCTAGAAACATGCGTTACCACGGCTACACACTATATTAGGAGAGTAGTATTTATATAGATATAAAAGTTTCATACAGACATGAACACAATAAAGGAAATTTAACTACATTATTATAACTTTAAGATACACTGCATGTTCGGAGAAAGCATGGGGGGTACATAGTCTCATACGTGACATCTTTAAAGAAGCGATTTACATCCAATACCGGTGAATGCACGATTCTCGTCTCGTTATATACCTATATTCGGTCGAGAAATATCTCAAATCCGCGGAATAGCCAGTGCTGGAGGTATAGGCAGAACGGTTTCTTTCCTAACTTCCTATAACAGTGGAACAAGAAGCGTGATAGTTCCATTCTTGTCTTCAAGAGGTGGCAGGTATTTCTGTCTCCTGGATTCTAGGTGGCTAAAGCTATAACGTCGGGTGGGGCTTCCAAGAACTTCGAACTAACCTGAATCTTGTCATGCAGCATCACTTGTGATGCGTTAAAATGTCTTTCAAAAACAATACAATCTAGAGATACATTTTCAATATATTTGTTATTATTCTATATTATATATGCATAAAAATAGAAAGATTAATATTGTTTTCTTACCTGGTGTATTCCTCCTCAAGAAGATTTGGATGTGGAGTGTAGAACTTGACCCCCAACCGAAAGACCATGTCCTTCCCTGAGCCCACCTGCTTCACCAGGGACTTGGAGTGGTCCAGCCAGCACTGAGGGCCAATCAAAGGTCACCAAAGGTTAGGGTATCTCAAAACTAGTTCGATTAACACTTCAATATAAAGGCATACTATAATAAGGTTTCCACTTTTCAATAATTTGAAAATCAGACTGAAAATCAAACACTTCAATGTACACCTGTCACATTTGTCTTCCAATCTCTTAATTGCGGAGAGACACACACTGAATATGTTGTTGACTTATAAAAAGGAGGGGAATTTTCCTTCCATTATAGACTGGTCAGAAGGGAAATGTCGATGGAAATCTAAAGCATGTAAAGGACTACATTTGTTGTAATTATGTGCCTTGCAAAATATATTTCCGCAGTTTACCCGCTCATAATGTACACAGAGAAAAAGTACAGCTGCAATTACCAACTTGCCCATCTTTGGAAAAGTTCCAAAACTGTTGCAAAATTCCAAATTAACAACATTACCGATTTTAAATCTGAACAAAGCTTGTTTGGGCTATAAATCAATAATCAATCAATCAAAGGATAATTGACCTACCCGTGCGCCTTCCACATTCACAAATTCCAGGTCAAAATAGTCGGCTTCAAGGAGTTTGAGTCGATCGACCACTGATGTGTAGAGCTCTGCCCCCAGGGCGCTTTGCTGGAGGAAGAAATTATAGAGATAGGTACTTGAGTATGCGGAAATGATGGTTGAAATTCGTTATTCTAATTGCATGATTATAAAGTTGTTGATTTTGAATTGCATGATTGTTTACAATGAAGGCCTATGAAGTTGTTGATTTTGAATTGGAAAGTGTGGACTACAATTTTGTCTTGAACGGTTCTATTATGTTAAATCAAAATTTCATAAATAATTCCTCGAATATGCGTGCATATAATATATAAAACCATAGATATGATATGCAATTAAATAATCTTCCCTACGGAAAGGGTTTTACATCTCCTTATGTATAGATTAGAGAAATACTCTGTACAGAAATTCCAAAACTGGAGAATAAAAAAAAGAGATCTTCACGAAACCTTTTGAACACACCAACAGTCAGAACAGATCCCCTACTCATGGTCAAAGGATGCGGCAACTCAAATTCAATTTCCCCCGATCCTACGATCTCTCAAGCTGATAGCGCAGCAGCTGCTAATTACTCACAATGGATTACCGCTATACCTCTTCTGTCCCTCCACCCCCCACCCCACACCCATCTTTCACTCCCCAAAGCTTCGCCTTCACTTTCTCTGTCCAATTTTGTATCAGGAGGTACAGCCTTATATAGATAACAGATAAACAGTGTATGAAGTACATTTGAGTTTTGATAATAAGAAGCATGCCTTCATTTTTGTTTCAGGTAATAAACTAAAAAATTGCATGAAAATATTTCTAAACAATGATTACATTTCATAATTAAAAATATATATGAAAAACATTAAAAGTATAATTTGATGTCAAAAACCAAAACAAATATGTCAAATAGGATCTGCTAAGTCTGTATACGATAAGTATAAGATAATTATAAAAAAATAAGCAGACAAAATATGTTTACAATATATTTCGGTGAAAACGAAAAAATTAATATTCCTATATATACGCTTAAATGGAAACGGAATCTATTTAAAAAAGGGTACTTTGTTCAATTTTAATATAGATATACCAAGTTTTAAAAAATTATTAACGATAAATGTATTCCTCAGACGTGTAGACATAATTATATTTGTTGATTATATGGACTCGACTGACCGACATTCATTATTAACGAACTAAGCATTGTTTGACAGAAAACCAGAATATTTCCGTTCTTCATTAATATAAAAAAAAACAATATAAATAATGAATACGTAAGCTTTATCGAAGTAATTACTAGTTTATATCAAATAACAACATTGTTTATTGGTCTGAAGGACAAATATTCGCAGCTAAAACCAACTATCATACAAAGAGTAATTTTGGATGAATTCTTTACAAGTTCGAATAAATTTAATTAAATATTGTGATAAATCATCCCAATTCGTCTTCTCAACTATATGTTATATATATAATTATAAAATAATATAAATGGTATAAAACAATCTATAGAAAAATATGCAATACATTTTTACATAATATGTAAAAAATGGATTGCCTATTTTTCTATAAATTGTTTTATTATATACAAAATGTCAAATTTTCACCAACGAAAAGATTTAATTTTTCTGACAACATGTTTCAGAATAAAATATTCCTAATAACATAAGAAGAATTCAATAATATTTTCATGATTATTGATTCAACGAGGCAACAGATCCCGAACACTTTTTGATTTAAAATCATTCGATAGCCAGATTTTAAATCCTCTATCAGTTAAAATGTACTTTTAGAACAGGCTGTGTTTAACTAGTGAAGAAAACTTATATGATCGAAATTTAAGATTTTATTTCATTCCGCATTTACTGTATTTTTTGTTTTATTGGCTGCACAGTTTCCTAACGGCAAAGGAGCATTCATTTCTCACATATAAGCACCAAGTATCATCTATACCTATACACGACACACAAACGAAAAAGGCAGCGAGGGAAGCGGAGTTGAAAAAGAGTTCTTATAAAAAATAGCGAAAAGCTCAAAAGGAATTTCTCGAGAGTCTCACCTTTTCCGAATTGGAAATCTATCGCTCAAGACAGCTTTCGAAATGAGACGAAACTCCAGAATACCTCCTGAGTTCTTTGTGCTGGTAAACAGTAAGGGGCAGCAGAAGAAGAAGAGGAAGATAAAAGGAATGATAAGTTGACGGTATACTAGTTATTAAGGCTCTGTATATCGTTGTCTTGAACAGTGAAAAGAGGTGTTTCGAAGAAAAGGAAGACGAGAGCGCCGAGCCGAACCATCAGACCAGCTCTCTTCCCTTTGAGTTGAGTGTATTTACCGCATCGAATAATGAATGCACATCTTGAGCAACATTTGGTTGAGCCTGTAGTCTGATAAAGTTGTTAGCATACCCAGCTATCTACATTCCCTTAATTTCTACGGTCAAATGCAGGCGTTAATTACCACATATACCAACTGAACGAATGTCCTCATCCTTCTACAATCCTCTCTAGCCTTATTCACTAATCTCTCTCCTTTTTTCTTGGCTATAGATTGTGATCTTGCTTAGAAGGCTTGAAATGGAATTTAGAAGAAATTTATAAAACCCGCGTATTGTCTCTCTCCCACTCTACCCTTTGAATTTATATACCTGAAGACTTATCTCTACCGATTAGACTTGGGTTTAAAAGTGGATTTTTCGCTTCATATATCTCGCTTAAAACTATGAGTGTTTACAGAAAAAGGATGCCACTGCAGAATCTAATGTTAATCCTATTTTCTTTACCTACATAAGTGCTGTATTTACCATATTCTGTCTGTAATCTAACTCTGAATTAAACTATGTAGATATTATAGATTTTAATTATTTATTCGAATAAACTGGTGCTATCAAAGTTTTATTATAAATAGTGATTTTTTTAAAGAATCTTAAATAATCTCGTTTTACGAATAAAAAAGTATTCGATCACTTCGGAACAACATTAAATGTATGCGATGTGATGAAGAATAAATGACTTAACAGGGCTAAAGTACAAAACTCTTTTATAGTTCAATATACTAGATAAGGAGACCATGAGGAACAAACTGGTTATCAATCACACAACCACCATGACAATCTATCAAAAAAACAATTCGGTTATATCAACTCATTGTTTCTTTTTTATATATCACAAAGTATCATCAATCTAAAATAACAAAAATTAATGTGTTTCATGACAGTCAAAACTTTTCCGTCAAGAAAAGATAATCAATCGATTGGTTTTCAACAATATATATATACCAACATTCGACTCTATTTATTCTCCTAATGAAGCTAATAAAGAGAAGGTATGCGGGGTGAGTAATTAGACGTAAAATAATTTAAATAAAGAGGAATAAAATTGAAATCCGTGAACATAAACACGCCATATTTTTTTACAGAGAACAGATTAAAGAAGTTCCTTATTTGAGTAATATATATAGTTAGATTGGAAAATTAAAAAACAATCCTAATCAATTTGAATTGCTTCGAGTTTGTTAGCAAGATAAAAAAAATAAAAATGGAGGAAATTATAACATAAGAAGCTGTTTCGCGTTTTCTGTTATAAAATAATAATTTAAAAACAGTCGGTTTATAAGTTATAGCTAAAAATCAGTGCATTCATTTTATTTATAGAGAAATGTTAGTCGACTTTGTTAAAATAAAAAAGATAAAAAGATAATCTGAATTGAAAGAGCTTTAATTTCTTTCAAGCGATAACTTGGAAACAAATTTGGTTGAAATGGATGACTTCATATATATATATAAATCGTTTTAGTTGGATTGTATTATAAGCTGACAATTTGAAGTGAAAACCCATTTTAGTAGGTATTGATTGATTCACTATAATGAAGTGTAATTTGAAATAAATGATGAGTCAGATACAAGAAACTTGGTTACGTAAGACACTTTGAAGGAAAAAGTTCCACAAACATCGATAAAATTTCTGCAAAAGCAAAACTAGGAAATTTTCGAGATTTATATGCAGAAAATGAAGGTTCATGCATTAAGCAAGAGTGTGTATATAAACTGCTTTAATATGTTATGTAGTTTATTTGATGTTTGAAAATTTAATTTTCAGCTGCTCCCTCCTAGATATTTCATTTATATAGGAAGAGATTCGAAATGTAAAAGATCAGAACTGGAGACGATCATCACGCGCAGTGACAGATCACCAAAGAAAACGGAAAGCAACGACAGAGCTTTAAATATGCGTGCTCATGATCCATTCAATGAGATAAGGACGAGCAGGAAATTGTTTGTACAGCTATAATTACGCAGTTTTCTCTGGTTTAGGTGGTATCTGATAGATACTGACATGCGAAATGTCAGTGTTGGCCTACTTACTGCAAGCAGCTTAAAATCCTGCTTTTTAAATATTTTTTTTTAGAAAAGAAAAATCTATAAAAGCCACCACATTTGTAAACAAGATTTTTTTAAAACATATTTTATGTTGATAATGAAAATCTGCAATAATAGCTTTTTACTCTCAATTAAAAATATTGAATGTGAAAATATTTGATGTAAAGGAAAGTGATTACTATACAATGTTGTAGTTGTTCTTAATATAATTCTTTCTGTAATAAATACTTCACTTTTAAAATGAATGTTATTATGTTAACAATGGTAAAAAACTAATAAAAATATCGAATATGTCTTTTCTAAAAGAAGAAAAATAAATAATCTCTTGACGGCGATTTTTTCCGTTTTCTTCTTCTTTGCAGCCATTAAATGATTTTGATTAAGAAAGTAGAAGCAGTCGATGATATAAAGAACAAATTCTACCCCCGCCAGCTGTGAAATATGATTCCACTGTCAACAGCAACCGGAAAAAGAACATGCCAAAGCGTTTGGCGGAAACCATGCAAAAAATATTTCCAAATTACAGCGTCCCCGCGAGGTTCTAACCAGCTGATAAACGATTGTAGCGAGAAAAAGAGAGCAATGGAGCTAGAGAGGGAAAACACGATTCCAGGCTGAACTCCTAGGTACTATTTGCGTAACTTACCCTTCTGGCAGATATTGGATATCGCTTGTAGTATAGAGGGTTTAAGCTGGATCCAAGGCGGAAATAATCAATATATGGGCAAGTTTAATAGCCAAGCTTTGCAACACCACCCCCCCCCCATGGATTTCTCAGGGTATAAGTCTCCAGCAGGACGAGAATTGGAAAGAGGTGTTTAACGAATCAAGTCAAGTAGTATATATAGACACAATTTGATGAAGGACTATCAATGCAATCACAGCCTTCTGACTATTGCTCCCTTTTTTTTACCTCTGACTGAATTGAATTCTGTATTTTGTTTTCGCTACTCGGTATATTCATAACATATTCACTACACAGCCTTGTCGGTGTCTGAAAAGTAACTTTAAAATGTCATTTTCCGTTAAAGTTTGCTTCGGAAATCGTAAGGACTGTATTTTGACTAAGACGAAGTTAAATTTAAAGGAATTATATCTGTTTGAAGCCTTCATGCTCTGGACAGACCTTATTCCTTCTTTTGCACAAGGAAGAGAGCTGGTAACTAGACAGTTAAACGTGTAGTTGTCTACGTTGTACATATATTATGTCCGTTATTCTGCACCTCGCCCATTCTAAAGCAAATATTTACTTAAAATCAGTATCACATTCAGCCTATGATTTAGAATTCCATAAGATGACACAAAAGTCGTTTCGATTAAATAAAAAAAAAGTTATTTATAGAATGTTGAAATATAGGTTATCGAATATGTTAATAGCAGGTAGCGTGAATTAATTATCGAAATGTCCATGCTGCCATCTGTAAATGTAGCTTAAATTAGTAGTTTTAGGTGGTAAACAAAGAGTTCAATTCGCTAAATTTTCTGGATGGATTTAAGAATCATATCTAGGTAGTATCAATTGAAATGAGACAATCATATAAAAAGGAAACATTGACAGATCTCGTATACCGTTATCGATCGATATGAGAAATAAAAAGCCTTCTATAGAGGGAAACAAAGAGGAATAATGAGAAAAATATAATGCATAATTAAACTATACTCTTAATTCAGAATTTAAAAAAACATAAATGGGAGGGGAAGAAGTTAAATGTACAAGCACTACATAATTCAATTGAATTGACAAGATAAATTATACTTCTATAGTATGAATCAGAAAAAGATGACTGACGAAGATAAATACAGATTTTTAACAACACCTCTTGCAAGTTGTAAATTAGACTTAAATTGTTAAAGATTTGTGAAATATAAAGTGATACTTTCTAAGATTATATAAGTGACGTTATGAAACATACAAAATAACATATTTGCATTGTAAAAACAATTCTGAAACTTTACATCGCACTATATTTTGCGAATTATTTATTTTAAACAATTGTCTCACTATGAAATATGTAACAACAATTTCCTATACCATCACAAACATTTGTTTGCAGCATAAAAAGACAATGAAACCATAAATGTAATTAAGACTATACAAAATAATAATTAAATTCAGAAAGATATTGTTTATCTTAAAGGAAACTTGAACATGATCTTAAAGAAGTTCCATGGGGTGGTGTATGTACAAATATTTAATATGTTTATTGCTCAGGTTTGTCTGATAATAAAGCCATTCTTTCAAAATTTGTTGTTGTTATATTAATGAAATTTCTATTGATGTATTAATATATTATAGAATATTTAGTAATATAGGGTAAATAAAATAAATTACATTTATAACATTACATTCTTTTGATGAGTTAAAACATAAAACATCATTTAAAAAATCTAATCTACAGTTTACATTAATTTCATTTTAATTATTTTTTAAACCAACCGATTTCCATTCTAAATCTATCTTTCAACACTTTCGCATTGCCTAAAGATATTCATTCCACACTACTAATTGTATTTAACACCAACAAAACATGATTGAGCATGAATGATCAAATATGTCATAGAGAAAATCGGTATTTAAATAAGAAAATCGCTACAATCCGCTGTAATTGTAGACACACTTATTAATCACATTCAAATCAATAGAGACTTGAAATATATGGGAGCGTTGATTACACACTCTTTCTCATACCAAAGACCACTTCTTTTGAACATGTTCTAGACATGGCTAATGCCCTAACTCCTACAATGGGGAAGCGTATAATATGAAATGAAGCCAAATAGCATGTATGTCTTTCATATACTTATGTTTGCATGCCTGACACGCATATATAACGGTGACAAACTGATCGGTATTGCTTCAACGATTTATTGATTTCTTTCTGTGAATCAGTTTATGCGGGGTAAATATGAGATCCCCTTTTATTATTTTGAGTGTGTCCTATAGTTGTACATTTTGGGAGGTTTTCTACAAGTAGCAAATGGAAGCTTATATTTCTAAATTTATACCTACACATTTAGTTAATTACAAGGATTTAAAAAAAAAATTTCATAAAGTACATAATATAAAAACGTTAATATTACAAAAATAACCAAAATTGACGAAAACCACGTTTTTGCATAATATAGTCTAAAATGTGTTGTTTTAACATTAACTGCACATCAGTAAACTAAAATAATCACTAACATTTTGATCGAGAATCACACGAAAAGAAAACTGAAACCAAGTGGGTACTAGATTTGTCTTTTCGATCAACATCAATACTGAATAAATTACATTTAAGCCTTGGCCAAATTACACAAGTCATCGATATCCGAAGAGGAAGCAGTCATCCGAACTTTTCCATCAATGAACGTCACCCCAGATGTAAAACAATATTTCAATAACAAGAGACAGCCGACTAGTATACCTACGATGGCAAGTTTGAAAAAAAATGGAGGGGGGGTGGAATTTATAAGATAGGATGGTCTGAAATTAACCCAAATGCGTAGAACCGAAGTATAGTGAGGTTGATCAATATAAATTCACTTAGCCAATTTCAAACTAAATTAAGAGAAGAAATTCTTTGATTAGACCAAAAGTTTGATTGATAATAAATTGAATTTTGCCTCAAATTAAAAAAGGACAGAGAGAATTTATTCTGAATTAATCCAACCGACCAATCTATACAAGGATTGTAAATTGTGGTCCGGGCAGAAATTAAGCAATTTGTCAAATAGATAGCTGCAAACTTTGGATCGTCAGATAAAAAATGTGTCTTGAAATGAAGCACTCCTTTATCTTTTTAGAGAAAACATTATACGTCTTACGTCTTCCCAATTTCACGAAACAATATGTCGTCTTATACTTGGTAATAATATACGTCATGTGTAGAAAATGAAAGAAGACAGGGCATTTACTATACTTTAAGCATAAGATACGATAACTAAAGTTGTCCACATGAAGTAGACAATTATTTAATTCGATTCAGAGATATTAAACCTTTCTTTAGGGGTGCATATAACATATACACAAAAGAAGTAAGATACAGGATTGCTTCATTTTATGTAACAAGCACCAACATCGATAACTTCTTAGTAATGATTTTATATCCTAACTATATAGGTGGTTATATCATTCATTGTATATTGTAAAATTGTGTAAAAAGAAAGCTCGCTCTTTGGGCACCTAGCTGTACGTTCCTTAAAAAATGTGAATAAGTAGAACAAAAAATTTAAAATATTTAAAAAACCAACACAAAATTAAATGCTTCGAAAAGAGAATTTTTAATTTAAAGCTTTACAATACTATGTATTGTATTGTGACAGATTAAAGCTAAGAACACACTAGAGACATCATTGCTTGATCAATAAAGTTGTATTCAACAAAAAATAAATAAATTTACGTTTCAGAATTATAGAAATTCAATAATTTAACGATTCTTTAAAATATTTACTCTGTAATAATATAGAGATTGAATTTATCCACAAAAAAAGACAAAGTTTCTCAAATGAAGACGAAAAAACTATTTTGGACACTGCGTTAATTAAAATTGTTAGCAGTGATATTTCATCATTTATCCAGGCAATATAATATAGATATAGAATAAATATAATATATATAGAAGCTGTCGAGGATGAGCTGAGAAAGAAAAACATCAATTATAACAGTCATTAATTGCTACGTATATAAAATAATTAGAAAACACATTTAACCAAACACCTATACATCTCCTCTATATAAATGGTGATATTAGAATATATCTATAATGTAGGTATCAAATAAAAAGAAACTTGAGTATATATAGCATATGATGTTAACAAATTAGAAATGTTATCAACAAATGTCATTAATCATTAATTTGAAGGTGAGTACAATAACCATCTGAATATGATACAATTAACAATATGTCAACATATAAAAGCCACATAAAGCTTCTAGAATAATAAAATATCACGTTGAAAACCGAAACATATCTTCATAAAAGAGATATATAATTAAACTTTGTTAAACAAAAGCAAACTATTTTAAACAAAACTTTAAATAAATCTTGAATTATATATAATATGGATATGAAATAAGTTTTGACCACAATTGTGGATCATAAAATATCTCCAAGATGCCTTATCACATTGTAAATCAGTTTGGGTTTACGATTATCACTCATTAACATCCTCCATTCTTTCTCTTTATATCTCTATAAAAAAGTTACCGGCCGAGTTTTAATTTTCTATTTAAAGAGCACAGATTTCAAATGGATCACAATTTCTACTCAAAAAGAAATACTAAAAAGATGGATTGGACTTTAAAATGATTTATATATTTTATTACAAAGCATATAATCTATAACACCCAAATGTGTGTATGTTTAACAATGAAAAATCTTGATGTTTGTCAGTATAGGGTATTGAAAAGATTTCATTAAAAGTGACAAAATTGGAGACAGTCTGTGTAGTTAATGCTCGAAATAGGGGAAAATAAAAGATTATATAATTGTATAAAATGTGATTTTCTAACTGAGGTTGGACAACAATGCGCACTTGATATTATAAAGTTTTAAAGTGCTAAATATATAGAAAAATAAAAAAGAAAGAAAGGAAAGCAAATAAATATACTGCGATAAACTGCACTTCATGTTTGAACCGGTGACTAAAATCTTTGAGTTGAATACATTGAAGATGTGTCTGTATCCCCGCATGTAGTCACAAGACCATGCATCACAGGCAAGTGAAGGATGTGTTCAGAAAAGAAGTCGTACAAGTCAGAAGATGTTCACAAAAAAGTTTTAAAAAGAGCTCCTCTATAGAATATTTAGTTCGCATTTGACAAGGAAGTGTAGATATTCTTACTTTTAGTATAATTAGAAAGGAAAAAATTAAAAATTAATAGTAAAAAATAGAGGAGAAAAATTGTAATTATGTTATCAATTTTATGATGTTATGATGAAGGTTATCAATTTAAAAAATTCTGATGATAATTAACTATGTTGAAGATCACTAGAATAATATTAGAAATGAGTTAGAAATTATACAAAGCATAACATAAACTAAATTATAATATCCTATATCAAAGAAAAATCAGCACTGAGCAGGGTCTATAGCAAAAAAATACTTCTTATAATCCTCACTGCAGGAAATGCTGTTAGGTTCAGCAAGTTATAAACTAAAAATCTTACAGACACTCCGCAATTGACGGCATTATTTCTTTTACGAGATATATTAAAACATATTTCATTAAACGTTTCTATTTAAAATACCCTAACCCTATTTATTTCAAAATATCGCGGAATATATCGATTGACATAAACGATTATTTAAAATAAAGTTTACAAATTTCTTTCTGCTTCATGCAACTTATATAAGGACGCACTCTTTATTGACACTGAGTCAGACATATCTATACGGATCATTCTATTCTGAGATAAACTTTTCAGAGGTAAACAGGAGACAAAGAATCGACGAAGATATTATTATATTGATCCTAAAGGAAAAGTCTCCGAATCCAAAATCAATCCTGACTATTAGACAACAGTCAATGATTCTAAATTTCTTCAAATCCTTCTTCGGTTTGGTTGCAACTTAAGTGAAGACTGTTAAGTGTCATTGGCAGCATTTAAATTCAGTACGGACGGTTGGATAATAAAACAGTTTTTCAAAAAACGGAAATTCCAGAGTTGTTAAAAGGAAAAGGTGTGCTTGCGTTCGTTCACTTTTCATTTTTGTAATAAAAATATTCCCTTATTGAAATTCTGAAGCAGTCAGTAATCATAAAAAGTAATGGATCTTCTAAATATTTTACAGCTAACATTTAAAATCAAAGACTATACTAACCTATTCTAAATAATCGTTGGCCTTATTTCAGACCTTGAAACGAAAGAAAGGATTCCATTATACTATATGCTTTTCGACATTTTCACAAAAACTGAAAATTGAAAAATGGGTTTTTGTTATTATTGGTTGTTCATTAGTAAATGAACAGGTCCCAAATAAATCTGCATAATAATACACACGCGGGCTGGGTTATCTCATTAACTTGGCAGTTCTTGCTGTGCCTTCAGTCAACCGCTAACTTCTTATACAGGACATATTATATAGACCGGGGAAGACGTCTAACAATTCCCGAAAGTGAAGGAAGAGGGGAAGAGAGATGAGTCGGAGTGAGTTATGGGACATGTATAGCCTCAAGAGAGATAGTGGGAATACGAACATAATGAGCGACACTCTTTGGGAGAAAAGAGAACTCAAGGAATCACTAGAAAAGACCTTCAAAATAAGAAACACTATCGCCAGCATGAAACTGATGTAAAAGACAAGACAGTAAAGAAGAAAACTTTACTGAAATCAAATAATCGATTGAGGAAAATCGTTCTTAGTTGAGATCCTAAATTCTGTGTGACCCCCTGATCATTATCCAACATCACAGGTAGGGCTTTATGGGTTGTATGTTTTTAAAAGGCAAGTTAAGTTGGTTCAGATCAAATGAGAAGAACGGTTGGCTGCATTCCGCATGTGTTCACTTTTCTTCTTAGCAAGACAATAAAAGAAAGATTTGTAATGATAGAAAAGCTAGATATCCTCTTTAAAAGATATAATTGGTTTCTTCTTCTCTGGTTGACTATCATGGATGTCACTGGTTAAGTATTTCCATACTGTAACTAACTTGAAGAATCAATAGACTCGATGTTGTAGATATTTCAATTTTATAGTCGATTATTAATAATAATAAATTATGCAAATTATTCATTATTTATAATAGAAAAGATTTGAAGTTTGTGAATTTGTAAATGATGAAAAATTGGATTAAAGAAAACATTAAAATGCATAAAACCTTATTCTAACGCACAACAATCTATGAATGTCAATACTTCCAGAGAATTAAGACGTAAAACAATTAAAATCATTTTTGTAAAACCAGAAATTTTGATCAAATTCAACATTCTTTGCACCGCGGTCACAGTTACATAATTGACAAAAATATAAAAATTGCAAATTCAAATGATACCTATAAGTATAGAAATTAATTTTTTGCTGTTAATATCAGTTCCAATGTCCGAAGAAATGAATACAAAACTATAATATATATGACTTAAATGAAAGCTTAATACCTATTTACCTTATCGTGAATATACTTAATAACAATGATTCCAACCTTTATTGCCATTGGATTATCTGGATTTGTGCCAAATCAATGTTACTATATTATTCCTAAATTTTATACTAACAAACAGCCAAATCATAAATCAATCGACTCAATATTTATAAAAATAAATCACGACTTCTCAGAATGCAAATTTGAGAATTATAATTTGCAGCAAAACAGCACAATGAATCAGCCTGTTTTTATGAAAATCGGGAAGGAGGTGAGAGTTGAGGGAACATAGGGATGAGAAAACTAAGGGAAATCGCAACAAAAAGACATCTCCTCATCAGGAAGATGATATTAACATCTGTCATTTGGACGACATTTACGGAGTCGAATCTGTGGTAAAAGTATTCACATCGGAGACAAATGGAAACCATACAAAAAAAGAGATAACAGACGGAATTGTAAAATTATATACTAACGTGAATTAGGAATTGACATCCTGCATCAACTCATTCAATGACAGATAGAAAAAAAGAAAGAAATACACACAATATATAAGTAACAGTCTCAAGGTAAGATAAATCGATTCTTGTTTCTTTTTCTAAACGAATGAAATAAATATACGTAAGTGCTTATTTTACAGATTAAAGTTTTCTCGGGTTACTATTTTAAATAAAATTATGTTATAAAAGTGTTTTTACATAATTAAAAATTTTGTTTTAATATTGCGTAGATGTTTATATTTTTCTTAAATAAGATTTATTAAATCTAATGAAATGTTTAAACAAATGCTTAAATTTTTTTTTCAAACTGAATTATTAAAAATTTCAAACAAAACGTATCCTAATTATCAACACAGTTCTAACGAGAAAGAAACCTATTTAGAAATTCTTCCTGTTTCGCTTGTTTAGAGATGAATAAAACTGTTGAGGAAATTAAACGACTATCAACTATTTTATTAACCAATTAAGCAGACATTATGTGAAGCATTTTGTTAATCTATTAGTTTTAAAGTACCAAACCGTAAAAAAGAAGTATAATGATTAATCGTTAAAATCTAATTAGTACATCCTACATTGATTTATAGAAACAACATAATTCTAGACATTAAGATATTCCAAGAGTCATTGCCAAGATGTTAATAATAACTATAAACTTAATTATAAATGAACCGATAGTTGTAAGGTTTCATATCCAAACTATATTCCAAATCTGATATCAAATGAAGGTAGTTGTTGGTATATAGACACATAGAACACACAATTATTTAATTATACATATAGATACACTTCCACTGCAAGACACTAGCCAAACTAGAATCCATTAAAACCAGACAGTGTAGCGAAATCTACCCCTGAATAGGAAATTTATTAATAACATCGAAATAGAACAGATTCAAAATATCAAGGTGTCTCATTTGGCTGTCGAAACAAGGGAATAGGTGAGTCTTCTTTTAGAAATAAAGATTGGGAGGAATTGGAAATAAACGTTCGTCTTCATTATATCAAGTTCATTTGTTGGGCCTGTTATTTAGATTAATAGCCACAGTTATTTTCCTGAAATAGTATGTGAAACAAAAGCTCTCGTTTTGAAAATATCAAATTTCTTTCTGGTAGGCATCTAAGAAAAAACTATTTATTTTATGGTCAATATATATTCATGTTGAATAAATAAAACTTAATTAATACGAAATTGTAACATAATTCACCCAAGCAGCTGAATTCTCAATTATATGAAGGTTCAATTTTAAACACAAAATAATAAAATTATAGAAATACGAAAAATGTGGAAACGTCGGATAATACATCTATCAATTATTATATTTAGTAATTACTCACCATTATTTGAAAGGTGTGAACGCTGTCGTCCAATAGGAACACCCTAACCTGCACCTGACGTCCGCTACGTCGATTGGTGCAGGCCCCACCGGTGCATCGATCGGCGCACATTGTTCCAACCAATCACTGACCAGTGGTTAGTTGAGTGGCGTATACTCTCAATTATGTAATACCACGGTAAGCAGTTGAGAAGAAAGAGAGAAGAATTACGAATACTTCTATCCAAGCAGGTAGACGTCGCTTCTAATTATTGATCCATACATGTCCAGTGGAGGAAGAAGCATTATGTCATTGAGTATATTCAAAACAAATCCATACGTTACACGGATAAGAAGGATAGATAGAAAAACTTCCGTTACTGCCTTAAATCAATATATTCAGTGGAGTTACTAATTATTTCTTTAATTGCTTTCGGCCGAGGTCAAGTAGATTACTGAAAATATATAGAAGGGGAGGGGAGGAACGAGGTATAATTAATTAAAGGGGAAAATGTCTTCTATAACAATCTACTATAATAAGTCGCTCAGGTTCAAGAGATAAATATTTAGACGGCTAATCAATAAAGACAATAATAACACACTGAAGGTCTTATGTGTGTTTACCTCTCGAGTGAGCTTATTTAAGTCTTTCCAAATTAAATGAAGACACCAGCAGATGTTTGCAAAGCATATACAGAAAAGGATTTTTTGGTTTACAACTGTCTAACCTTCCCTAATTGAGTCGACATGGAAAAATACAACAATGTACACTTGTAGCAAAATAAATAAAACTTACAAATGTATGTCCAGATAATTTTTTAATAGTAATCGTTTTTAAATCAAAACTAAATAAGCAATTAAACAATGTTTGAAATTACAAAACTGGTTTAATGATTATTACAGGCCCTCAATTTAGAATATGAACAAGGGTTAAAAGGGTGTCATTTAAAAAAAAATTTAAATGGACGTTTATTATATAGAGTGGGTTTCTATTAATTAATAAGTCAATTTTAATATTCATACCTGAAATGAAACGTTAGATATAAAGGTTAAAAGACATTCTTCCTGTAGTTTCTTAGTAAAACCAGCACTTTTATCAACAATAGAAATTAAATCGGTTATACTCATAGACAGTCACACATTTAAACAGTTGATAATTAAAAATTATTAATAAATCGAATAATTTGTTGACTAAATCAATAATCAACTATAAATGAAGTATATAGGTATTATAAAATTTATATCAAAATAATTATGTTTATCTAGATTGTCTACCTTAATTTAAACTGTGTCTGTAATATTATAAATGATTAAAAATGAAAATATTAAGTTATCAATGTATATGGGTGAGTTAATTTTGAGTTTTTATAGCATGGTTGTTTGATAGCTATTAACATGAAATTTAGCTTATTGAATAATTTTCAAGGTAGAGCACTACACGATGAGATAGGAATTTTTTTTTAAGTGATTTAGTTTTTTAATGTGACTGTGATACAACTGGCTAGTTTTGTGAAGTACTATTAAATAATACCTATTGAGTAGGTCACACCCACACACAATCTTACATAGACATCGATCATACAAAAAGATATACAATATTATAAAATAATGAACATATTCAACAAAAAAGTGTGATATTATTATTAGCCAAATGGCAAAAAGTGTGTTAGCTCATACCACAAATTGCGTGAGTCCTTACAAAACTATTATCTATGTTTTATACAAACTAATTTAGCTGAATTGCCTACTATATAATATACCTACTAAAAGCTAAAAAAATAGAAACTCAAAAGAAACAACTTTATTAATATAGGTAAGTTACTAATGTATTATAACTAGGTTACTTACTTATTAGGTTACAAACTAAGTTACAGACTTATTACACTTTGTCATATTAGATATACCAATTATTTTGAATAGGTATTAATATAATTTAAAAAGGTAGATAGCTAAAATCAGATAGTTTTGTAAGAGCTAACACAACTTATTGTATATCATTTTTTTCATTTTGGCTATTAATAATAAAAATTGGGATAATCTATAAAAAATATGCACATAACTATTGCCAAACTATACTATTTAAACCATATTATATATACTTTTGTATATAATTCTGTTTGTTTGCAGTTTTAAATAGTATTCACTTTTCATTTCAGCTGGTCAAACAGGACACTTTGGAAGAAATCATATTTTAATTCTTAGAGCAGGGATGAAATATTTTAACACCCCTACTAGATTTACCTGATTCTTATTTATTAAAGAAAATTTGTGAAATGTATTGACAAATAATTGTTTAAAAATATGTTAATAACTGTTGTTATTAATTACTGTAAAACCAATTATGTTATTTATGGTTAGGATATAATATCCAATTTTAAAATGTTATTTAAATGAATAAAACATATTTTTATATATGAAAACTTACATATTAAATAATCTAATATTGTACAATTTTTATTGATGATTTAACTTAACCTTTTAACAATGGTATTAGTGGATAGAAAAGTTAACTCACCAAATGGCAATATAAAATCAAAAATTTAAATTATGTTAGTTTAAGTTAGTATCCTTATTGTGTTCTCATTGGATAAATATTTTCAAGTCTTTATAGTAGTATCTATCATGGTTTGACATATTCAATTAGCCAACTTCATGGATTTATACTCCTTTAACCTTTTAGTTAACCAACTTATACATAAGTTAATATTTTGTATGTTTATTGTTTATTGTTTATGTGAGATTATTTTTTGTCACTAATATTTATAAGTGAACATTATAGTTACTAAAATATATGTGCATACTTAGTAAACAATATATTATTATTATTTGTGAAAATGTAATTGAATTAATACCAAGTTTAGGATAAAAAACTGCAATTATTATATAAATTCATTTGATTATTATATACAATTGATTATATTATTATTTACTATTTATTGTAATTTGTATAATCTTGTTGTCTTCTATTTAATTTTATACAACTTTATCAACAATACTAAATTTAGAGCAAAGGATCTAACATGATAATATAATACAATTATGATATCAGATCTATATTTATATTATTTTGAGCAAAATTCATTCAAGATTGAATATTAATTGAATACATCTAACCAAACTGATCTTATTATATGAAAATGAAATTGCCCTTAGTTTTTGTTTGAATGCTGTATAAATATTAGCATAAATACAGTATAATTCTAACATCATATTTTTTTATGATGTACGTTTATTTTCTTTCTAAAAGAAATGAGCAAAGATTACAGATGCATGCACCAGATATCTAAACCAACGGCAGTTGGCTGTTAGCTCTGTATGCTAACTAAGCCTTGCGCCGGTGTGTATATAGGACCGCAGAAAATGGG
>JAUZNC010029181.1:0-21331 GCA_034780395.1 Vannuccia rotundouncinata | reverse complement strand
AATACAATACAATACAATACAATACAATACAATACAATACAATACAATACAATACAATACAATACAATACAAAACAATTCATTACAATACAATATAATATAATAAAATGAAATGAAATATAATTCAATACGATACAATATAAAAAATAACAATACAAATACAAATACAATATAGTTTTTTTTTCACTTTCAGAAATATTTTTGACCAATCGATAAACGTCCATGACGAATCAAGCTCCCCAATCAGGTGATTTAAATCATCGTACTCATCTCGCTCTGAAAAAGAGTGAATCATGCTGCCCTCGAGTATACGAAATGCCTCGAATGGCGCATTCTATAAAGTATGACACCCTGTCATCAATTGTTTCTCTAACCTATAATAATAGTAATGACATATCGCTGACCAAATCTAATTGTGCAACTGCGGAATTTCATGCTGGAGACTTTCGCAGACTTCAACTGGAAGTGACAGAATTGAGGGAGGAGAATCGTCGTCTTCGCACTCTCTATGAAGCTATGAAGGCAACCGCTGTCCGAAAAGTCATTCCCAACAAAAACTGTATGTCAAATCAAGTTCAATATTATCGAATAACTTCAGTTTAGAGGTTTGATGTATGCTTTGTGTTTTGACTGCATTCCATTTATAATATTATTATTTATATTATTTGCGAAATGGATATGCAATTTATTCAATTTTACTTTAAGTTTGTGCAAAGCACGTTTAACGAAAATTCATATGTCTGGCTCCAAGAATATATTTACATTTATTAAAGAGAAACAATATAACAATATTTTGTTAAATTTTCAAACAATTTCTAATTTTGTATAATTTCAAAAATACACAAAATAATTTATAAGGAAATATCTATTTTAAAATATACGTTTGGAAAATTATAATAGAATAATGGGAGTTTTTTACTCACTTATGAGTAAAGTAGCTTTGTTTCTTAACATTATAAATGAAATAAAATTTTTGAAGACATCAGAAACAGAATAAAATAAAATTACATTACATTACATTAAATTAAATTTAAAATAGCTAAACGATAAACATTTAGTTAAAATTATGTTTATCGTCAGAAAAGTATTAAGAAAAAAATCCTACTATCCTAAAACTTATTAATTTTTTTAAAATATTTTTATTTAGATAACATAAAAAATATTTTTTAAATATAAAGTTTTCAAAAAATGTTTCAAAAGAATATATAAGTAATTCCTTATTTTCAAATATACTAGATTTAATCTTTTTTATAAATATTTTTAACAGAAAATTAATAAAAAATCCTAATTATTGTAAAAATTTGTAAAAGTTTTTTGAAACAATTCCTTGTCTAACAGTATAATTACTGTTTAATTTGATTGCATACCCGGAATTGTTTAATAATGTCGACAATATTTCCCCAAATATAATTTTGAAAATTGTGTTATTCTGTAGTTTATGAAAAAATTATTGCATATCTATCTAATTAATGTACCTACTCATAATGTGTAATATTTAATTTCATAATAAAAACATTAAAAATAATAAATTATTGTTTATTCTTTCTTATGTTGTGACAAGACAATACGTAGGACAAGACATTAGTTAATACAAATAATGCATTTTGAATAAAATCCATAAGGGGCCATAATTATATAATGATGTAATATTTCTTATCTAATTTGATAAAATTTAGAGCATAATTATTTAAATTATGGGGCGGTGCCAACGATTGGATGGGGTGAGGTGGAGTGGTGCCAAAGATTCACTTAAGTTGGCGTCCCACTGATCTTTTTGATGTGCCCCAGCTCTTTTATTAAAAATCATAATTTTAATTTAATGCTTTCTAAAATTTGTTTTGAATAAAGTCGTTTTCCTAAAAAACTACCCAAGCGAATTTCTTGGCAATTGTCATGAATGTTAATAATGTTTAATTTGCATTAAAAGATTGTGATCGAATTGAATGACATGAGTTCTCTCTATATATATTTTCTGGTGGGTCGCGAACGGCCGGCCAGTACCAGAAATTTCAGAATTTGGTAATTCTGAGATTCTGGGGATGGCCCCAGTAGATGAAGATCGTTTGTAGCCGATCTTCGTCTTTGCCCTAACATGAAGTGACATCCCGGATTAATCACATATCAAACTATATAACTTTTCAAATTGAAAATTTAATTAAAAAATATAAGCGGTCTGCCGGCTCCTTTTCCCAAACTCTCCATAACAATGAGCGTGTTAAGTGAACCATTCTTATTAATTACTCGTTTAGATAATTTTATTTATAACTTCATATATCTGATCAATTACTTCATATGCCTAATGACTATATCATTTTTGCAGACAATATACACACTATATCATTTTTATATTACGATAACAATCAAATAATTAGTTCCGATATTCGAAAATCTATTTAAGTAATCCAAATATTTTCGTCAAATTTAATACAAAAAATGCCAATGCTGCATTTTATTACAAATATAAATGCTATAAACATTACTACAATGATGAGTTAACAATACGTACGTTTTGACATTTTTGGTTATATGTATGTACAATTTTTTTAAAAATAATCAACATAATAAATATTATTTAACTTGATCGATAAGTTTTTTTTATAAGTTAATTACAAAAATTATTATAGAAAGAATTCATGAATAAGCAAAAAAAATAATTTATTTTTAAAACAACATATTTGTAAAAATAAGGTAATTAAAATAATATTAAAAGCATAGGCATTATAATTTTATAAAAAAATTATAAATAAGCTTTTGTAATAAATCCCCAAAAGTTCTTAAATGTTTAGGTTCATTAAAAACTAAAAACTTGATTGCAAACGTGTTCTTCTATTTAATTAACACAAATATTCTTAATAAAAGACTTTTATTTCAAAGATTTCTGATTTTATATTCTAAGCAAAGTGCTTTCGTGTGCTTTAAAATAATAGTTTATTACACTTTTTGAAACCAATTTCATTTTATATTCCGAAGGCAAAAATAAGAATTTAACCTTTAAAATAAATTGCATTATTTTTATGATATAGATTTGGGATATCTACTCTACGTTTTATGTTTTTCGACTTGTAATTTTCAAGAGAGTGAGTGTAAAATTAATTTGTTGGATAGAAATCAATCTTTTCAAATACTGTTTAAGTGCTTTTAAAATAAAAAATATTTTTTCGAAAATTTAATAAATATGGATAATAACTTCTACAATATTGTTTAGAAACATCATTATTTTTGTGAAAATAAATTTAAGAATTTTAAATAATTTTTATATATAAACGTATATCGTAGTGTGTGTGTTAATGTTTTTTATTAACAAATATATGTTATTGTATTTTAATAAAACTGAATACTTTATGTTTTTTAAATAATATGTAACTCTGCAGGTACATATTGCTATAAATCATGACATGATATTTAGCGTTAAACAATGTATGTGAGTTAATAATAATACTGTGAGGTAATAATGTTATAAAAATATAATCATTTCAATTGTATAAATGTTGGATCACTTAAAATATTAAGTTGTAATAAAGATTCAATAGATTTTCAAAATCTATGTTATAAACTGTTTCATAAAAATTGTCTTTACATGAGCATGTAAATAATGTTTTCTCTTGTCTATGTCTATGCTCATGTATATACTGTGATATAATAAACAATAGAAATTTTCTACGATTAAAAATTTAGTAAACTTTCTAGGCTTTCAATTGTTTTAGATTTAATTCAATAAGGTAGTCAAGAGGTTAATTCGCGGGCACCCTGTAATCACGATTAGAATCGGTACCTACGCAAAAGAACAAATGTTCTAGGTCGAGAAAACATTGAACAATTTATCAGAGAACAATTGCTTAATTTTACGGAATTAAAAATGGAGAAAGCCTCTCCAAGAATGGTTGAGGGCAAAGGGTAATTTTTTGTGTTTTTTTGTAGTTTAATTTTGATGAAAAATTTCATGCAATGACAAATGGTATTGTATAATTATGTATTGGACTTAATTTGATATTGATACATTTTTGATATTGATACATTTTTTGCATACACCCCAATATCTCTTTTTAACTAAACGGGACATTTTTATGAAACAGTCTATAAAATATGGGTGCGTGTAAAGGTTTGTGAATTTCATGTACTGCTTTTTTAAAAACTTTATTTAGCTTAACACTTTTTGAAAATCATGAAAACTGTAAAATCTAATTATTTCCTATATATTCAAAATAAACAATTTACAATGAAAACGAAGTTTTAATTTCATAAAGACTATCAAAACAGTCACAAAACAGTAACCCTCAAAGTTTACTAATTTGTACAATTAGTACAAAAATATAATTTTGATTAACTATTAATATAAGTTACATATACATAGCTAACTATTTATACGAATTTATTTTTAGTAATTTTATTCAATCATGTGTTGTCTATTTTCATACGTTTGGAGCAATTCTGATGGAGCAATTGGAGCAAATTCTGATGCAGAAACTGAGAAATGTTGCCTTTGTAAATTATAATACTTAATGACAGTTTTCGTTACATTATATTCATTTATTCTGCAAAACAATTTCCTGCAAACTTTGGATAACTTTCAATAATGAATACTACTTCCATTGAAAACCGTAGTTCAAACACCACTCCTGAATTAAACCACAATAGGCATGATTTGCACGGTCTTTTGGTTCCCGCATCTATTTGTCTCGGGGTTGCAGCGATCGGAACCTTGGGAAACGTCTGGTTCACCGTGCTAATATGCCAGTCAAAATCTCTACACAAACCCAACTACATTCTTCTACTGGGTGTCATAGTATACGATCTTTTATCGAACCTGATTTTCATTCCCTTTGAAACAATTCAATCGGTAGTTTTAATAACTACTGGACAGTACTTCGCCACATTTTTCTGCATAATTGAGACACCACTCTTCCATTTGTTCATGTATGGCTCAATACTAGCCCAGTTTCTAGTGGCAATTAATCGCGGCCTGGCGGTATTTGCTCCCATTTACTATCGTTCATGCATGACCAACAGATCGGTCAAACTCATCTTTTTTCTCGTACCCTTTCTTTTTTGTTCCAATTGAGTGGGCAATACAATATCGCTTCGATCTCACGCTTGGAGATTGTATCCCCATTTTTCTATCCGATCTAAGCAAGGAAATCTTTAGCATTATTTACTTCTACATTACCATATTTGGAAGCCTCCTTATCTACGCTGCTATCGCCGTCAAACTCATGACAACAGCAAAGAATAATCGAGCCTCGGTAATGCGTCGATCCATAGAGGGAGTATCAGTTTATTCATTTGTATGATCTTATTTGGGATGTGTTTTATTATGATGCCGATTGCACGATCTCAAGGTATTTATGGGAAGGACCCCAAACCGACCTTCTGGATCAATACGTCTGCGAGAATGAGTTTCAGCTTGAATCCGGTATGTTGTGTATATAATATTTTTGCATAATATTGATAACATAATGGTTACATTTCAATAAATTTTTAAATTGCAAATATTAGATTTCACATTACAATTTGGTGAAATCGTAGATTGAGCTAACAGATATTTGCTTATACTTTTACCATTTGCGCCCGGGTGTACAAATTTACATTTTACATTTAATTTTACATTTAATTTTACATTTAATATAACAGCCTGTAAATTATATTTTTAAGGTGTTCTATCTCCTGTTTGATTCTCTATTGCGTAGAGAAAGTTATCGTTACTTCCAAATCAAACTTCTAAGAAGACAAATTACCTTCTCAGCGGACGACACCGAAATGACTTAAAAGGCATATCTTAATATGGTTATATAAAGACATCCATCTATCCTTTGCTGTGGTTCAAAACGTAAACTTTAACAAGTATTGAATGTAATATTCATTTGTGCACAATTAAAGTTCAATGTATTACTGAATACAATCTTTTGTCACATCCTTCCATTCACATTAATTGTTGGAAATTTGCATTGATTTACAACTATTCACAAATTGAAATTAACGGTTATTACAAATAACTCCCAAAAGTATAATTTTGTATTAATCCAAAAATTTGGAGAAGGATTGATGCGTGTTAAAGTCTTTATATAGTTTAAACATTCTCTGAAAGTGACACAATTTTTACAAAATTAAAATATATTTTTTGAGAAGTTTAAATCTGAATTTTAAAATATCGTCTATAAAAGGTTAATATCAAATCTGGTTGTTTAAAACTACAAGGTAGATAGATGTATATCTCTTGTAACATGCCAACAATTAAATGCGTCATTTTTTCAAAAATGCAGTCAAATGTGTTTACGATGTATTTAATGTATGTAATTAATAAACTATTTATTGTCATTTTATGCCAGCTAATTGTGGTCCACATATTTTGGTATTAAAATTTAACCAAACAAAAACAAAGAATGACTAATTATATATTCTTATTTAGGATAAAAAATATATTTTGGTTAAATTGGGATGGTTAAATGTCAGAAAGAATAGTGTAAAACTTAGTGTATCTCAATTTATTATTAAATTGGCAGGCATTTTAAAACTTGTCACAAAAACGATTAAATTATTTTTGATGATAGTAATTAAATGTTATTATTAAGTACAATTATGTAACCGAAATATAACTTCAATCAACGTATGATAATAAAAAAGATCCATCTAAAAATGTATTTATCTGATACTTGCTTTATAGAATCTTTGTTTTAGAGCTATGATTTTCCATCAACATAATCATAATGAGGACATATTCGGTTGCAGTAGTGAGAACTTCAGTTTTCCTCCTTTATTCTACAAAGAATGGCGACAAATTCTTCTGGTAATTCAACATGGGAAAACAACAACACCGAATGTGTGCAGAGCAATGACACAACCAGCATAAGCGTTTCAAAGTATTCCTTCGATAGTTTGATAATACCAGCCGCAATTTGCCTCTCTGTGTCGTGTTTAGGTAGTTTAGGAAATGCTTGGTTCATGGTGTTAATTAGTCGGAGGAAGAATCTACACAAACCCAACTATATGCTCTTATTGGGTGTCATTGTCTACGACTTCATATCCAATGTTGTCTTCATCCCTTTTGAAACCCTTCAGTCGCTGATTTTCTTCACCACTGACAAATTTTTCGCTGTAAATCTCTGCATAATTGAAGGACCACTGTTTCTCGTTTTCACCTATGGTTCCATTTTGGCCCAACTTTTGGTTGCTATAAATCGGGGGATTGCGGTTTTTGCCCCAATCTACTACCGGTTTTATATGACAAACAGAAGTGTACGGTGGGCATTTTTCATTGTCATTGTGGTATTTACACCTCTTTTCTTTTTTAT
Source organism: Vannuccia rotundouncinata (assembly GCA_034780395.1). NCBI lineage: Eukaryota > Metazoa > Platyhelminthes > Proseriata > Coelogynoporidae > Vannuccia > Vannuccia rotundouncinata. The sequence goes on along the minus strand of JAUZNC010029181.1, from coordinate 14,046 downwards.
TCCAATCAATTGGGCCATTTTCTACACACACGATCGTTTACTTGGCGATTGCATACCGGTCATTGTCTCAAATGTACACAAGGAGTTCTTCAATGCGCTGTATTTCTACATCCCGATTTTTGGCAGTTTGCTAATCTATGCCTTAATCGCTGGAAAATTGTTATTCAGTAAAAAGATTGATCGAGCCTCAGTTATGCTTCGAGCAAGCGGAAGCATAAGCCTTTTCTTTTGTATGGTCCTTTTCGGAACCTGCTTCATTATGATGCCTATCACTCGATCAAGTGGAGTTTACGGAGTGGATCCATATATTACCTTTTGGATCAATATGTCCACGAGAATGAGCTATTGCATAAATCCAGTAAGACTAGAACCTTTGAGATCTAAATATATTTAGATGACTCTAACATTTTATTTCATCTGATAAAAATATGATTTTCTATTGTTATTTTTTCAGATATTTTATTTCTTTTTTGATTCTCAACTACACAAAGAAAGCATGTTATATTTCAAGAAAACCATTCTGAAGAGTCAAATTTCAACATCGGAATAAGGATTGTTCGACGAATATTATTAACATCAAGTAGTATTAATTAATTGTCATTAGTTTTGTTTTCATTATCTTTCTGATTTTTACATTCATAATTTAATGATGCATTTTCATAGTTGATGATAATTATAAAATGTATGTAAATGTTATAGCTTCTATAGATGTTAGTATAGTATTGAAAATTTTATTTATTTTGTCCTGATTTTATTACATTACTTTTGTTATTGTAACATTGTAATTGTTGTTTATGAATTGGTTGTGGCCTGCCCCGATCAATTCAGATGGTCAAAGCATATATCTATATATGCGTCCATTTAATTAAATTAAATTGATAATGATATCTATATCCCGAGCCGAGCCGAGCTATTTAGCATCCTGTGTTTATATTGTAATTGTTATATTTATTTAGTTTACACTTCGTTGTATTTTATGGCTTTTAATTATGATAATTATACATATGATTATAATTCATTTAATTAGTATTATTATTATAATTCATTTAATTAGTATTATTATTATAATTAGTATAATTAAAGTAAAAGTTATGTTTTTAATTGTATACTCTTTGATGTTTAAAGCGCTTCTATATAAAAAGATTTAATTCAGAATTTTCTCATTTATTATTTTGTTTTGTCATACATTTGTATTTTGCGTTCATATACAATTGAGTAGGTGAGTATAATTATAATTTAGCTATATAAGTTAAAATTTTCTTTCTATAACAAATCTGAAACATAATTCACTTTAAGTTAAAATTTTCTACTTTTAAAAGATGGTGTGATTTTCGTTGACATCTCTCATTTACAATTCGGTAACATGATAATGAATAAATTTAATATATCTAAAACCAAGTGTATACAATTATTGAAGTATTTGTGAGACAATGGAATAATTTTATTTTAAGAATAGTATAATAAAGAAGAGCGTATAGTGAATAGCATAGCCTTGATGACAATTGAAGACAATACGTATGTAGATGAAAACATCTTTATACAAATAATACCTTCAGTATACAGATATAATACCTTCAATATACAGACAAAACCTTCAGTGTGCAGATAACATAGTCAGTATATACATGTACAGATAATCGAAAAATTATGTTCTAAATATGTATATAAGCTTGATTTTGGCACATTACAAGAATATATGAACAGCCAAACCTATATATATATATTAAGATATATCACATTATAATTTATGAATTGTTGATAACGTTTACCTATATCATGGATTATGATGATATATATAGTTCGCAACTGAGTACCTATAACTGCAACAGTATAACAGTAACCATCACCAAGTATGTTTCATTCTTTCTGACTTTAAAATATATAATAAAAAAGTTATATACAACATGTTCGGACTATGTATATAAACTAATAACAATATGATGAGTCACTTTATAAAATATAAAATTAATAAGTATATTAATTATACGTTTTCTTTATATATGTTTTGTATGTACTCATAATATATTATAGTTTTAAATTGTGCCGTCATTTTAATGTGCCCGACCTAAATCTATGTTTAGTTATAGAAATTACAGAAATTATAATTGATAACTAGGTAATTTAGACACAGGTACAATTAAAATTGTAGTTTTTAAGTGATAGGTAAATGTAATATTGGCCTAATTGAGTAGATATATAATATATTCGGTCTCAGGAGATCGTATCCAAGATTTTGTCAGTGGAGTATCCAAATTATAAGGGGTGACAAAAATAATAATTATAATTAGGACTGATCATGAGAGAGCACTGTGTTTATTGAACTAATTGATTTCAAATATTTTGTTCAAGTAAAGAAAAACAAATATATCAGAACTGACTGTATATGTTTAAAAGTTTTAAAATGATATACTTCAGTATTATAAAATATTTTCAGTATACTACAGTTGTAAAATACTTTTAAGAATATTTTTATTTCGAATTTGTATATTGTGTTCGCTATAGATGGCTGTCTAAGTGTGGGCATTAGTTCTCAACATTGTAACTGTATAATCAGCCACGTGATACTACCCCATATAAAGTACATTTTAAAAGTATAAAATCTAATAACTTCATTATTTAATGTCATTTAAATTATATTTTTGAAAAGATAATATCTAATAACTTAAATTATTTAATGTCATTTAAATTATATTTTTAAAAAGATAATATCTAATAACTTAAATTATTTAATGTCAATTAATAACCTCCCATTATTACATATAATTATATTTAATTAAAAAATATAATCACATTAGATACTCAAATTTTCACAAGTTTCACTACTTTATTATAACTTGATCATATTACTTTGTTTAGTTTTTTTTAAGTATAAACGAATAATTTATATAAATTATGTTAAATAGGACACTATATTTATGTTTGAAGCAATAGTTAAAAATTTATATTATAATTAATTTTTATATTTTTGCACAATCTAATTTAATTGTTTATATACCTTATTTGATTAAAATAGCCAGTATGAATTATATCTTAAGTTGTAAGGGAAAATTTGAGGCTGCCTAATCCTCAATTAGAGTCTTATTTCTATGCTATATAGTGATAATTCAAATTCGATATTTCAAAACTATATGCATAACTACATAACTCAAGTGTATAAAGGTTAATCTAATTATGGATCTAAAATTATGTGAAACTACATTTTTTAAATTTTATTTAATTGTACATGACAAATTATAATATACATTATACCTTTGTTTGAATTATTATAATTATAATAAAATAGGCTCGATTTTGTTTATTTGCGTTCAAATATAGAAATAACAATTATTTTATATTTGAATTAAAAAAAATTCAAATATTTTTAATTTCACGCATTAATAGTTTTTACCAATGGTTATGACGATGTGCAGTGAGCCAAAAATATAATTATTTTTTAATTGATGGTCGAAATTTTCAGAATTGTTCCATCTTGTTATAGTGTATACGCTGGAAAATAAGATTTTTTATTTTAAATTGCTCAATAAAGATATTTTTAAATTTTCAATATGCTACACTGATGAATGTAAATATTTAATGCCTCAATTAAAAATATAGATTTTTAAATTGTATAAAAAATTAATTAATCGAAATAATTATAAAACATATATTTAATTTAAAATCAAGTTAATTGAAATCCATATCATAAAGGATTATACAAGTACGTAGGCATACATTCGTATATTATATATATAAATTTATGACTCCAACGTCAAAACGTTAAGCTTGTCACATTTTCAATATTTTTGTGGTTATACCACCACAAGTTTTAATGACATAATAATTTGCTTTAAATATGATTTTTTATGATCTACACTTATGGTTCTAGTATATATTTATAATTATAGGATTATCTATTACCAACTGGTGTATAAATAATTTTTGAAAATCACAAAAATTGGCTATTTTGCGCTTACTTTTTTTATCGAATCATTATTTTTTTATAAAGCAACACTATGATTGTATGTATATTTAGAACAAAATAAATGTAATACATTCTAAATTATTGTTTGCCGGTCATAAATGCAAAAAGTATTATTAAAATACTCGCAATACATGTAAGCATATACTCCTATACAGTGTACGTGTTACCAAAATAATGTAATAAAAGCAAAACAATTTCCATTTGATGATAGCATTATTTTGGATTGAAATCAAAGCCGAAGGAGCGCAGGTGCGAATGGTATGACTTTTGAGGAGAAAAAATTACGCTTATCTGAAATTTATTGTTTACGCACAATCTGAAAACGCATTAATTTTGAAAATGTGTATGCTTGCGATTTTAATTTACTAGCTGGTGTGCGCCTTTTTAACAATTATTTACTATTGATCAAGCAGGTGGACACGTTGGTTTTCATTTATATTTTTTCTAAAATTACATCCGAATGTCTTAGTATAATTTTGATAATGTTTGAATATTTAAAATGATTATAGTTGGATAGTTTAATGCATTTTTTAATTTATTAAACGAATATTACAAAAATAGAGTACTATAGTACATAAAAACAGATTTCTAGCACGTTACGCAAGCAAATCACGCTACTATCTAAGTATTATTGACAGTCATGTTCTTATTCTAATTAGAATTATACTGTAGCGATTTGTGTATGTAATATAGAAGCAGATATAAATATATATACTATACAGTACTATATTACTAAAATTACTATACTATAATATTACTTACCAACAGACTTTACCACTATTATTAACTCGCTTCACGCTTGTATTACAACGTGTTCATAAATATATGATTGTAACATTCAATGTTTTCTATTAATACAACACATATATTGTAATGGAATGATATATATCACACATATGTAATAATAGAACTCTCTTTATGCAAACATTTACGCTACTCTAAAAATCATTTAGTTTATCTGTACTATTATTACAGTCTTTCATTATTGATATAATTGTTATGATATTATATCATTGTAGGACAAAAATTGACAAAAAAAGTCAAAATTATCCAACAACAACAAAAAAGAAAATAAAGCGTGAAAGAGAACTGTAACGAAGTCAGAATTACCGAAAAATATTGAAGTTCCTTGATAATCTTCAGATATGAAAAGATAAATCTTCCTTACAAAATCGTAAATGAAATGTCAGATAAATTGGAGTAAGGAAAAAGAACTTCCAATACAGAAAGATGTGTCAAGCATTGTGGAAAAATGACAAAAAAAAGACGGAAGGGGTGAGGTGTGAGTTGACAAAAATGACATTTTGTTAAATACAGATTTCGAAAACGTCGTAGAAACCGTGAACGTCAAACACATTAGCTTACAATAAGGAAACGAAAAACTCAAAATGACTCTGGTCAATACTGGTAAAAATAAATTCAGATTCGTATTTTATCAACAGGAAAAAATTTAAACTATAAAAAAGGCTCACATTAAAAAAAAAGTCTCACAACCAAAAGAATTGGAAGAGGAGACGTGGTGAAATTGCAAGAAAAAACTAGCTGCAAATTAAGTCATAAGAAAAAATAAAACAGACACATTTCTCATGTGAGATAGCATGTTTAGAGGCACATTCTATTGTCATTATTAGATACACGAAAATTAAAAATAAGCAGGAAATACAAACAAGAGGAAGGGTTTGAATAGCCAAAGTATCCGTAAGAATTTTGGGAATTTTCTATATTGAAATCCAAATATAATATTATAACATCGAAAAAGGGACGAAAAAATTAATTTATCAAAGAAGAATGGCAAATGGTTTCGGATGATCCATATTTTTGGCCACAAGAAGACAAATAATCTACTGAACCAAGATAGAACTTATAAATATATTAAATTTATGAAATAATATTATAAAAAAACTTAAATTAACCGATATAGAAGACATTTTACTTTTTGAAAGATGTCATTAATACCCCAAACAAAAGTTCAAAGCTGCAGTGAGACAATAACTATTATTATTTTGTAAAGCTTTTGTTATATAAACATTTTGAATTACATACACTACATATTTGTTTATATCCCAAAATTATATTGTTTTATATATTAAGTGTTACATATTATGGTCAGAAACATACTGTAAAATATCATTAAGGATGTAAAGCTATAGCTGCTAGTAGATAATATTTAGTTGAATTATAATCATAATATGTTATCTATTCACAAAACTATTTTTATTTGTAAAAAAAGCATTTACATTATATGTTGAAAAATTCTGAATGAATTTATGTACATCACGCAATAATTATTAGTACATTTTTAAAAGATTAAATTGACCAGTAGACTTACCTAAAGTCGGTTTCTAATTTGTAATCTCGTTAAACTTTTTATAATAATCAGTTATCAAAAATAAATATATTAATACGTTTTAAATTAAAAAATGTGTGGATATAAGTGGGAGGTTAAAAAGCAATTTAAATAATAAAATTTGTACCAAATTAGTTTATACTTTAAATTCATTTTTTTCTTTAAATACAAGAAATTTGACCAAGAAAATAGTGTAATAATGTTTTATTTATTCAATTGTAATTTTTAAAAATGGGGGGTCAGCTATGAGTTGTCTATCTGAAAATAAAAAAAAATTCAAATTATCAAAAGATGATCGCCTACACTATTTTTATTAATAGAAAAAATGTCAAAATTAAACTATATATATTTAAAAGTCATTTTTTGTGTCAAGTTTGACGTGTTAGCCACAGGAGCTGTTTCTGTTGTTTTTTCGTATAACATAATTGAAGTTTTAACTCTTTAATAAATATTATTTAAAAGTTCATTAATTTTAGTTATTAAAAACCATGGAGAATTATATTATTTAACTGACTACATATAATGTTTTATAAAAATGGTATCCTATATAAGTATTTTATAAAAAAAAATTTTTTTAGAGCAAAATAAAAAAGTGTATTACACTAAAATATAATTAATCAATAAAGGATCAATATTGATATCGAAAATAACCATTACAAGAGTTATTTTTTAAACTAAACTAAATATTGACTAAAGTTACTGAATTTAAAAGTTTCTAACCATACAAAATTTTAGTCATCATTAGATTAAAAACTCTTATTTTATAGAAAACAAAATGTATTATTGTATTTATATTATTCAAATAAACATAATAATAGTTTTATTCATATATATCATATCTATTTATAGTAGTTTATAATATTTATTTATATATATATATATATGATTAAAATATGGATAGAAATAGAAGCATACAAATAAAAAATCATTATATAATTTTACAATATAATATTTATATGTTTACATACAATTAGTACTAATCTATACTACTTAAATCTTTTTAGTACTATAAATATTAAAAAATTGCAATATTTGTAAAAATTGTCATTATAAAATATTAGTATATGAATATTACAAATAGGAGTGTAGTAATATTATTGATAATAATTTGTTAGTTAAACAGACTTAAATTACAAATTTAATTACATACATGAGAAAGAAGAACTTATAAGAAAGAAGTATGAATGAACTTAATACATTTAAAATGAAGCAATAGAAATAATTTTCATAAATAAATAATAAAACGGTAAATGTAGAACACAGATTTTAAATAATTAAGAAAACGTTATAAATAAAATATACAATAAATTATATTTTAAACATAATCAATATTATAAAAAAATAATCATATAAAGTGTGTAACAACTCAATTTTTGATCCAGTGACACGAGTTCAACTCCGTGCGGAATAATTGATTCATTTTTTTGTTTTGTAATAATTAAATAGTAAAAACAGAAAAAATAAATAGTAATGATAATAAATAAATAAATTATGATATAATAAATAAAGTTGTAGTAAATGTAAAAGTAATATTAGACAACATTAAATTTCAAATCAATTTTAGGAAATCCTCTTCTATCTAAATATTTTCTCATCATTTTAACACAAATAATCGGGCTGCCCTTCTCATTTAACTGGAAATTATTTTCTTCTTCATGATTATTAATACAAACTTTAACATGTCCCTTCAAAGGGAGAATAGTCTCTTCGTTGTAATCAACATCCATCACGCTTATACGCACCTCCAGATTAATTGCACCCTCAGGACACCCCAGATCCACTCTAACCATCGTGCCGCCCAAAGAAGCAGGGAAAAGAACACTTGAACTACGAATATATCCCCTTTTTCCATCCACAACACTTTTCCACACTCGAAGGAGCTCCTTCTCTGGGTAGTCCTGTCCTGGTTTGAATGTCCAGTCTCCGCTATCATTACATATGGTGACAGGTCCAACTTTTGCAACTTTGGGGTCCTGTTGACCATTCATGGCCAACATTTCTACAAACAGAAGAGAAGACAAAAAGTGGAATTCTATCAAATACATCAAATACTCTTGAGGGAAATATTTACCGGTTATTATTTTAGTAAAATGACACATTTTATGTTTCAAGATTAAAGAAAAAATGAGAAACAATTGATTGTTAAATTAAAATACAACAAAATTGATACACATTTAGATATATTATAGTATTACAAGAAAACATTCATTGATTATCGCACAATAGTTTATGACAACTAAAATAGCTATCTTCAAGTTTTTATTCATGTCAACAAATGAATAAAAAAGAATTATGTATTTATCAACTTTAATAATTGTAAAAACTGTCACAAAAGCCAAATTTGAAAAACAATTTCTTCTTAACAAACTTTCTAAACAAAAAGAACAAAATATCAAAAAAATACACTTACTTGGAGTCGGTGAGAAAACAGCATTGATGTCTGCAGAGAAGGAAAATAAATTCATATTTAATTAATACATACATTTTTTTTAATTTTAAATATATTCGCATTAATATTCTGTTAATAAATACTCTTAAAAACATAAAGAGAAAGAATACAGAAAACGTATCAAAAATTAATTTTTAATGTTATTCTACAACGGATTAACTTTTATTCCATATCTACAGAATAACTGAAATTATCACTCAAAAAATGGGACGTTCGGTTGTACGAAAAGTCTAAATTGTAGTGTAGAGAACTAAAAGGAGTGTTAGATTAGTTGTCAATAAACTCACTTTCAGTCTGTGTGAAGATGCTCCGTTGTTGAAGCAAGGTCTGAACACTAATTGCTGAAATTATCAAGAAGAGCAAATTAAACTTTATAATATACTATAGATCGTACCTAGCTATGATTAGATCCAGTAGATGGTCCCTAGCTATGATTAGGTCCAGTAGATGGTCCCTAGCTATGATTAGATCCAGTAGATGGTCCCTAGCTATGATTAGATCCAGTAGATGGTCCCTAGCTATGATTAGATCCAGAAGGTCCCTAGCTATGATTAGATCCAGTAGGTCCCTAGCTATGATTAGCAATATAAATAGATTTTAAATTATTTTTTTATTGTTTCTTCAATATTTAATCAAAAGGATTTGAGTAATCCTTATAATGATTATTTACACCTGAAAAACGTATTAACCGCTGCAATAATTGACCTCCTTTCGCATACAAGTAATCATGATGTACAGTGCGTCGTAAGCTACCACAATAACAAGAACATTCGATTTGATCAAATTTCTTAAAAAAAATAACACATGAAATATTTATTGGAGAATCCTCATTTTATAATTATTACAACAAAACAATTTCCAAATTAACATAAAATCATTGGGCAGGTGTCTGTTGAATTTATTTTTTATACATAATTTATACTAAACTTACAAATCAATATTCAAAATATCTACAAACTAGAGCTTTCTTAAACATCAAAAGATCCGACTTTGAAGTTGTCAGAATTAGAAAGAAGAACGTTTAATTAAGAAAACCGAAATGCTGTACAATCACACAAGTCACCAAATAAGGAAAAAATCTGTTTGTTATAGTTGGTATTATAGGCAGTAAAAATGGTCTCTGAGGGTAGTGATTCAGACATTTTTGTTTAATTTTAAATTTCTGACATCAGGGACCGCGGAGTTGGAGAGCAAGTGAAATCATCTAACATTTCTAAACAAGACCTCCTTGTTAAAGAAAGACTTCTCAAATTTAGCGAATGGTTCTTAGTGAGTAAAGTTCTGTAAAGTCGTCGTAGATATTTACCCTTCTTCATTATAAAAAAATTAAAAAATATGTAATAATCTCATTTAAACAAAAATAACTTTTGTGATCACAAGAAGATTGACCAACAGTTTCCAACATATACTCATCAGAATACACTCGTGTTCAGCATTGTGGCAATAAACATTATTATGTGATCGAGTCTCTTATATATAACACAATGTTACCTCAGTTCAAACAATTGTACGTATAATCGATCATTTTACTCAACAGTTTTAATTAAATGCTTGAACGTGGTAATAGTATGATCTGTATGTACAAGTAATCTTGCCATACTAAAGCTCTTTTTTGTTTAATATTCAATTAAATATACACCCACAATAATCTTATGAGCAACATTATTCAGTATTTGTTTTACTCGTTCTTGGGACAGAGATCTCTCTAACATCTTAAATACTTTTAATTCTGAAAAGAAGAACCAAATTACAGTAAGGGAAGAAATTTGGAAAAAATTCAATAAATCAGGCACCACATTGGATGTAGATGGTTCTGGAGCAAGATCATTTGTTAGGTTGGGATTAATGGATTAAAGATCACTGATAAATAAAAGATAATTCATAGACAGAAAAATGTAGTTTTGATAATAGAAATTGAGATACAAAAGCATATATGTTTAAATATTAACGATCAAATCGAATTTTTACAATAATTAAATTAATTTAAATGTTTCTTTTAGTTTTATAAACAAATTGAAGTCTGAAGAGAATAACTAAAAAAATTCACAATTAGTATAATAATAGTACAAACCTATTGGGGTTGCTGGAACGACCAATGAAGGAGCTGGAGGAGAAGCGACCACTGAGGGAGCTGATTTCAAATAGAAAAGTGATATATTAATAATTATACTGAAACAAGATGACGATAATCAAATTTTACTGACCTGATATAATCAATGGTTCCCGAAATTGAATGTCATCTTTAGGAACAACAAACTGTGGAACATCAAAGCTTACTCCACAAGCACATCGCATTTGTCTTCTATCTCCAACCATTTGAATGACAGTCTTCATCTGAGTTTTCAGTTTATTTGTCCTTCGTGTTAGTGTTTCTGTTTGATTACGCACAAGTATAACTGCACCAAACTGCACCTTAAGACAACTAATTTCAGCGTGATGTTCACCAGTGATCTTAATGAGATCTTCACGCTTTTCTTTAGCTGTTACCTCCATATCGTCAATTCTATCTTTTAAAGCGACAATTTGTTCACTTAGATGTCGATTGCTATTCACTGTAAACACAACAAAAATTTATAAAAGACAGCATAATAATTATAAATAATAAGATAATTAAATAAATTATCATAAATATTATTAAAATTTATATAGGTCTTCATAATTATCTTACTATATAATTTCAACATTTCTTTAAATATTTTCCATTGTTTAATATTTAAAAAAAGTGTCTGTACAGTAGGTACAAATTGGGTAGGAGTGATCTTATACATATAGTCAAAATATGAAGATTAGGTGACATTTTAGAATAAAAATTAAGAAAAAAATTAAGGGTTATATTAATAAAATTATGAATATTTGTAATTGCAAAAAAAAAGTTATAAGTCACCCACATTTAAGTATTCATGATTAGAGCCACATTTCTATCAAATTACTTTGCTAAACTTTATATCCAAGAATTTAAATTTTAATTGAGTTCTCACACTCATTTTATAAATGCAAAAATATTATGTGATAGTCCACCATAAATCGTCAATTTAATTACTTAAACTTGTGGAAAAATAGTAAAATTCTCAAATTATTATTGTACAGATTTGTTAGCGGATGTGCAAAATATAGATCTGATAATATGCAGAAGTGTAGCTCAGCAAATAAAATTAATATTCACTTATAAATGGATAAACATTATATTAATTGAAATTAGACTTTAATAATAATAATAAAACTATATTTATAAAGCGCTTTAAAGCATGAAGGTTCAATGGTAGAACTTTAATAAGTTTTTAAATCTATAGTTCAACTTATTTTTTATCTTATACAGAAAACTTTATGAAAAAAATTATTTAATAAATTAATACTATTAAGCATATTTGACACTAAGATAATTTGAAATACTTAGCCCTGTCCAATTTTATTTGATTCAAATTTAAAAGAAACTTCCCAAATTGTGGTGTATGGGTTATGATAATTAAAATTTTATATAATGCTATTAACATATTTACAAAAGCAAATGCATGATTAATTGTATAAAGAACAAATCCTCTACCTATTTCTACAGAGTATTTTATATTGTATGTTTGTTTTAGACTGTCAAGATAAAATAAAATAAAGTAAAAATTATCTTCTATGAAATATTTGAAGTTAATGTATAATATAAAGAGTTTTCAATACTTCATATTTTTTAGGGTTCTTGAATCAATTTGTAATTGAGAATTCTTTATTATATATAAAGATTTTTGCCTCATTAAAAGTTGTGGCAAAGCTACATTTACAAACCTTCTTACTAAGTTAAAAAATCTCCTTTTAATATGTAATATTTTTTGAACTTACTAATAAATAAATTAATAAAAACTAATAAATAAACTAACTTATATAAACATTCACAACATCAAAACATAGTTGTTCAAATTAGAGACTGATTTCATGATACTGGAAAATTAAATAAATGTTCCATATAGACCAAAATTTAGTAACTTTAATTATTATGTAGTTTGGTGGGGTAATTCCGAAAATTGTCATTTTTAAATCAGATTTATTTCCTACATTTAAATTATAAAAGATATAAACTAACCTTTTTGTATGATGTTCACACATATAATAAAGTAACTGAATCAAATTGTTAATATTAATTTGAGAACATTTTCTCTAAAATATAACAATTTCATTTTAAATTGAAAAAAATCGAAAATTGTTAGTAATTTTTTATTTTATTATTATATTTGTTATCACAAAATATTTTAAACATAATAATAATTATTTAAAATGAAATTGTTTATATTTTTATAATATTTAACTTATTAAAACATATTTTCTAAAGCAACAATTAAATTAAATTTTTCCTAAATGGGGTAATAAGGGTTATTTAAATTTTAGTTTTATACAATTTTATAGTACAAATGTTACCTATATAATTATATAGCTACCTAGTTATATTATAATAATTTTGAAGAATGTCCTAAAAATTACAATAAATATAAAATCTAATATAACCAATAAAGATTCAAAATATTGAATTACATTGAAGTATATAGGTCAAATAGAGTGCATATATAATCTGCATAGGATTATATACATTACAATACCCTAACCCTAACAATCCTGGGTTAACATTTTAACAATAGTATGTTTAATTTTAGATTTTCAAAACCATGTTATCTGCATTTCTATTCACTAAATTTTTTTTAAATATTGGTGATGTTTATAGTTTCAGGAATTCAAAGTTGATAGAAAACAACTACATAATTACAGTCTAGTTCAAAATTATATACAATATGTGGGTATTATTCACACATAGCCAATAAATAATATTGAGAAATTGAGTTGATGAATTTGATTTCATTGCTGATTTCAACATGAATTTTAAAAACTTCTTTTATTATAAAAATGTAAATAATTTATATTATATTTGTTAAGTAAATATATAAGACAATAATAAATCACAGGTTTATGACATTACACACATATAAAATAAATATAATTACTATGTATAAATATATAAATACACTAAATAGAATTATCACAGTCATATTGATCTATTGTACATACCTAATATTGAAAAGTTATTTTATTAAATTTTATTTTTAGTTATGATTGAAAACAATAAACCTATATTAAAAAAAACTAATATTTTATTTGAAAAATTATATTATATACTAATTGAATGTATTTATAATGATGAAAAATTAGAGCAGTTTTTTCGCATACATAGCTTTTCATTGTTGAGAGGGCACGTGTTTTTGTTGCACTTCTTTGGTTGCGAGGCTTGTTTGAGGGCATTTCTGAGTGTGTAAGACT